>ML432140.1:948-50185 GCA_005239525.1 Nicotiana knightiana | reverse complement strand
ATCGTTGTGAAATTCACACCAGTGATCTGGGTTTCTTCTACTTGGATTTGACCGCATCTCTTTGGGTCACCTAACCTTGTCTCCCATGTTCCTCAATATTGAGACAAGTTCAGTGTTACTTACATTAAAGGTATGATCCCCAATTTGAGTACTACCTCTAGGTCGTTCATCTCGATCTTTTCTAGATCTAGACGAGGATGAGACTACGTCTCTTCCTTGTGGTCTATAGTCCGACCTAGTGTTTTCAAACCTAGGGCGGNTACTGAACCGTGCCTCTTTGTACCGTACCTCTTCAAATAATCACATCCAGTTGTCGCATTTTCCTATGTCCACGTGACTAGCTGAGTTGTCAAAAGCTGGCTTACGTGTGAAACTCTTTTTTACCAATACAGAGATGACATCGGCCTCTATATCGAGGATATGCCTTTTTAGGGGTCTTACAAGTTCAAATATATACAACCTTGGCCTTAATATCGGGGTTATGCCTTTTTTAAGGTCTTATAAATTTGAGTATGCCTCGTTGAGGTCTTATAGATCCGATGTTGCCTCATTGAGGTCTTACAAATTTGATGTTGCCTTATTGAGGTCTTATAGACTCGATTTTGCCACAATGAGGTCTTACGAGTTTGAGTTTTGATGACTCGATAAGCTGACGTTGATGACAGTCCCCGAGTGTTCGGGCGTATTTGGCCTTCGGGTCGCTGGATGAGAAAATAGTAGATTTCTTCGAGGCACAAAGTGTTTTGATAAATAAAAATGCTTCTTCGATTACTTGGTACATGTGTACATATTTTTTCCCTCGGGGGCTTGATTGTTCTTATATGGGCACGGTTCATTTGACCGTTTGGCCCAATACAACATTCTCCTATCGAGGCCCTTTTAGGCATATTTTGATTTCTTCGAAAGAGTAACCTCCGAGGGTGATGCCCCCCAGTATTCGAGGTTGATTGAAAATAATCCTTGAATACTTGTTGAGTTTTCCTTAGGTAACATATTGGTGTTGCCTCGTTAAAAACCTCGCTGGTAAAACCTATTTGGGATAAAACCCGATCTAAGGAAAAAAGAGTGCAACGCATGTCTTAAAACCCAAGGTCTTCGAGCTGAAGGGTGCTTCAATTCCTCTCAATCGAACACCTGCAACGAGTTAGTATAAAATGAAAAAGGAGAAGATTATACCTCAGTAATAATAGCGCTTTGAGCATCGACATGTTTCAATTGCTTGGTAGTTTCTCGTCTTGTGCTAAGTTCGTACGACCTTTTGCCTATTACACCGAGGACGCGGTAAGGTCCTTCCCAACTAGGACCTAGCTTGCCTTCATTCAAGCTTTGAGTGTTGAGGGTTACCTTTCTTGGAACTAGGTCCCCGACTCTGAAGTAGCGGAGTTTTGTTCTTCTGTTGTAGTGCTTTTTTATCTTTCACCTTCGAACGGCCATTCGAACTAGTGCGGCCTCGCGTTTTCCCTTCTAGTACCTCAAGGGAGGTGTTCATGGCATCGAACAGGGGAATCAAGATCAACCTAGTCAAAATCTAGGCCACCGAGGGTTAAAACAGCCATGAGGCCCAAAAATTTGCCCGAACCGACTACGGAGGTACATTCTTTGGGTTTGAGCTTAATGTTATGCCTTCTGAACCTACAAATGAGTCAAATGGTCCTCTGAGTGCAGGGACTTAACTAGCATGTTATCAATGTAAACTTCCATAAACTTGCCTATTTGATGTTCGAACATCTTATTAATTAGGTGTTGATATATGGCTCCCGCGCTTTTTAGACTGTAGGGCATTGCATTACAACAATATGTACCATGCTTCGTGATGAACGAATTCTTTTCCAGGTACTCCGGGTCCATTTGAATTCGATTGTTCTGGAGTAAGCATCGAGAAAGGTAAGGATCTTGCTAGTCGGCCATGGCATCGATCAAGCGATCGATGTTGTGCAATGGGAATGAGTTTTGAGAAATTTTGTTACCTTACCTTTGATGAATGCATGCTTTACCTTGGACTGAAACATGTTCAAGCTCTTTGACCGTTGACTCCGACGTCCTCGATCAACTGTTCCTCGATCACCTGTCCCCTGGGTTCAACTGAGGGTGTGGACTGTGATTGTTATTTGGCTACCTGGTTTGTTTTGGACTTCTCTGAGGTGGAAGGTGTCGATGTTGGTGCCATGTCGTGCACTGCGAACATCTCCTTTGCTGCATGCTGCTCTCCATATACCGTTTTCACGCCGTCCTTTGTTGGGAACTTCATCATTTGATGAAGAGTTTATGGAACTACCCTCATGCTATGTATCCACGGCCTTCCGAGTAAGTCATTGTACCTCATGTCACCCTCGATGACATGAAACTTGGTATCTTGAATTGTACCCGCCACATTGACTGGGAGGATGATTTCCCCCTGGTTGTCTCACTTGCCATGTTGAATCCATTGAGGACTCGAGAGGCGGGTATGATCTAATTGAGCAGTCCGAGTTGCTCCACCACTCTCGACCTGATTATGTTGGCCGAACTACCTGGATCCACGAGCACGCATTTAATGTGAACTTTATTCAGAAGAAAAGAAATTACCAGTGCATCATTATGAGGCTGAGACAAGGCCTCGATGTCTTCTTCGCTGAATGTGGTAGCATCCTCGGGTACGTAACTCCGAGTCCGCTTTTCCTTTGTGATGGATAATTTCGTTTGTTTGAACACAGGTCCCTGTGGGACATCGACTCCACAAATGATCATATGAATGATATGATGCGGATCCTCCTGTTCATTCTTCCTGTATGCGTCCCTCTCTCAAAAGTTATTCTTAGCTCGGTCACTGAGGAATTCTCGAAGGTGCCCTTTGCTGATTAGTCGGCCTACCTCCTCCCGATGTTTTCTACAATCTTCGGTCCTATGACCGTGAGTACCATGGTATTTGCACATTAAGTTAGGGTTCCTTTGGGAAGGATCCGACTGTATTGGCTTTGGCTACCTGGTATCTCCGATCTTACCTATTGATGATACGATGTCTGATGCATCGATGTTGAAGTTATACTCTGACAATCGGGGTGCCTCTATCAAACCTATTTTTGCTCATGAGTCCCCGAGAACTCTGACCTCGATCTACCCTTCGATCGTTTCGAGGTATATCACGCCTTGGGGCGTTTCTTCGATCTTCGACATATGGCTGGTATCTTTCCTTGTTCGGTTTCGACTCCCTTTCTGCATTGCTTGAATCTTTTGCTAAGAGCATGCTTGGGTATACTGAGCCCGAGGGGACTCCTAATTGGTCGTACTCGACCCTGATCTTCGATTGATACCTGTTATGCACATCCGCCCAAATCACGGCGGGATACTCGATCAAATTTTGCTTCAGCTGCTTTGAAGCTATCGAGCTTCGTTCATTCAAGCCTTGAGTGAAGGCTTGCACCGCCCAGTCATCGGAGACTGGTGGTAATTTAATTCGTTCCATCTGAAAGCGGGATACAAACTCCCTTAGCATCTCGTTCTCTCTCTGTTTAATTTTTAAGACATCGGACTTCCTCGTAGCGACCTTAATGGCACCAACATGTGCCTTCACAAAAGAGTCTGCCAACATGGCAAACGAATCTATTGAGTTTGGGGGGAGGTTATGATACCACATCATGTCCCCCTTGGACAGTGTTTCTCCAAACTTCTTCAACAAGACGGACTCGATCTCGTTGTCTTTTAAGTCATTCCCTTTTATACCACAAGTATAGGTGGTAATATGTTCATTACGATCTGTGGTCCCATTGTATTTTGGGATATCGGGCATCCTGAACTTCTTCAGAATGGGCTTCGGAGCCGCACTCGACGGAAATGGTTTCTGCACGAACTTCTTCGAAGCTACCCCGTTCAAAATCGGGGGTGCGCACGGGATCTGATCGACCCTCGAGTTATAGTTTTCTACTTTTTTGTCGTTGGCTTCTATCTTCTTCTCCCCTGACTCGATTATTTTGGTGAGCTCCTCGAGCATTCTCATAATAGTGGGGTCTGTTCCTGACCCATTATTGCTCGATTTTTCTAGCATTGGCTCAACTCGGGGAGTTGCTTCCGGTCCTGCTATGCTCGGAGCCTTTTGCAGACTTTGTAGCTGAGCAATAGCAACTTGTTGTGCTTGCAACATCTCAAAGATGATTTGTAGGCTGACTTCATTTCGAGCATGCGTTGTTTGTGTCTCAGGTTGGACTTCTCCTTGCACGCTTCCCCCGATATCCGTAACCAAATCGGTGTTTATAGCAATATGCAGGCCAACATCAACTGGGTTGGGAATAGGTGATGCTCCGGGGTTGAGCGGTGGCACGCCTGCTGCTGAAGTTGCTGCATTATTTTCCCTGTGGAAACCGAGGCCATTGTTGTTATGCACTGGTGCATTAGCTAAGTTTGACATGTTTTAGCATGAAATCAGAAGAATCTTGGACAAGAAGAAGTGTGAAGAATAACGTGTGTTATCAGAAAACTAGAACTAAAATAATCATTATTATCTTTAGCCCCACGGTGGGCGCCAAACTGTTTACCTTGAAAATGATTTTAACAATTATATTTGATTTATGGTTCTAAAAATATGTGATTTATTCAAATACTAGTTAATAATTAAGAAACAATGAATGTAAGCAAAGAAAATGAGATAAGCAAACCAAAAGTTGTCACAAGACCCGAGCTCACTGGAATCGGGGGCCTCGAGGTCGAATAACAACAATAAATGAATGATAATAAATGAAAAATAATAAACAAGGAGCAATAAATCTAAGAGACAGTGTTGAGCACGAAAAAAACAGGGAATGTTCTATTGCAGTGAATGTTGTGTTTTTTACAAAATGATAGGGATCCCCTTTATATTGGAGGGGAGAATCCCAACATAGTACATGCCTAATTATGACAAAGAAATACTATTGGTACAGTTGTATAACGACTCAGTACGGACTTGTACTATTTCTTGCAGACCTTATCAGTTCCGACCACGTGTCTTTGGAAATTTTTCCGCCTTTCCATGACGGTCATCGATTTTTATACTACCTCGAGGTCTGCTGTGACGACTTCGATATACTCTCTCGAGGGATGCACCTTGGGTCGAACTTCGGACTCTGCTTCGAGCCTCTCGAGACCGGACTTGGAATACCACAGAGACCCTAAAATCGGACTTCCCCGATTTTGGCCGTATACAGTGGTCTTTTAACTCCTTAAACCACCTAGTCACATTCTCAAAATCAACATATGTAAGACAACCTTTTTTTTCTTTTTTGGTTCTTTTTTATGTAGTGGAGTTTTTCATATGTATGATCTTTTAAATAACTCATCCGAAGAACAATAATGAATATTGAAGTTTACTAAAATGGCACCTATTTGACATTAACAAAAGTACTGCAAATGAGATCGAGGGATCAGTACTTCTCTGATTCAAAAGACCAAAATTTAAGTAATTTATTCTAAGTACTTATTTCTCAACTATAAATAGAAAGACAACCACAATCTGCAGAATATGAGCAATGAATAAACATGAGCTCTGCAATAATGAGAAAGCATAGTGCAAGAAAACATAAAACAGAGCTAAAGTCACATGTTTTTATATGATTTGGCTTATTGAGGTTGTAATTGAATGACAAAACTTCAATTATGTTTTTAAGGAATTAATTGTTTTAATCTATCAATTAAGATAATTATAAATAAGCCTTAGTGATCATTAGCAGGGGCAGAGCTAGTAGCCTGACTACGGGTTCGGGCAAACTCAATAACTTTTGTTCCAATAGTATATTTGCGTTTAAAATTTTTGTTAAATATATATTAGTATTAAATTTAAAATTTAACTAATATTTAAATTTATCGTTCTAAAATCCAGAACCTATAATACTTAGTTCTAACTACACCTCTGATCAAGTGAGTTTAATGCATTACTACCTAGGATTTATTCGGTAACTAAAGAAGATATATTTATGAGAGATTTGGAAAAGCATGTCACTCATTCATTCTGACAATTCGGGAAGTCATTATCCTAGGCTTCTTACTCATCGACTACTCCTTCGTTTAATTACTTAGCTAGTTTTATTAAGTTTTTATTTTGTAATTTTATTAATTATAGAATTAGAACTAATTGTAGAATTTCTAACCTGATAGTATAAAAATTTTGTATATATTCTCTGCAATAAATTTGAACTCGTGATAAAATAGGAGTGATACGATTACACACATGACTTGTACGTGCTAATTCAGTATTCCTAATTGCTAAACTAAGGCTAATGCTTCAAAAACAATCTTAAGAGAAAAAAAGTAAATAAATCAGAGCGCCAGAATAAAATTAAAAAAAAATCCACTACATACGCAGCCATTGGACATTTCTTGACTACCCTTAAGCCACATTGCATGATTTAAATTTAATATCTGTCAATTTATCTATTTTGCTCTTGCGGGCACGGGCAGTCTTAGAATAACGATAAAGTTATTTGCATGTGACTTATAGGTCAGGAGTTTGACGTGAAAGCAACGATGCTTGAGATGCGATCTTTCTTGAAATCCTGCGTGCATGTGAGATGCCTTGTGTATCATGCTTTTAGAAATGGGCTCTAAGTTCATGCAAAGTAACTCATGAGCAAGTCAAATTTCATGACAAACTTTTAGGACCACAAGTGTGATATGGTTGAGAATGACTAATAATCGAGTTTAATAATGAGATATCAAAGGAAGAGTATCAAGGTTTGTTTACCCTAAAATCTGAGTAACAATTATGTTTACCCTAAAATCTGAGTAACAATTAAACTTATAATGAGGTCTTAAAGATATGTGATTTAATCCAATATTAATTGTTAAGCAATAAGATAAATATATGAATTAGGTGAACAAGATAGATCAAACCCAACGTCTCAACAGGCCTCGACCTCGAGCCAAGATAACCTCGAGAAGGATTCGGATGAACAGTAGAATAAAGTAAAGAGAATATTATAAAGCTAAAAAACAATTCTGATGAGAGATGAGTACAAAAAGTAAGAGTGTATGTTCTTTGCCGATGATTGATGATCTTTACAAATGAATGGGCTCCTCTTTATATAATAGGGGAGTCCCAAACAAGATATATTCATATTTCTGGAAAGGAATATAATTTGTACAGCTGTCTAACCGCCTTGTACGAATTCGTACAAATCTGTTCTGGGATTTACACCTTGAGCTTTGTGCTATCGCAGGAATCTCGCTCATTCTGTTATCTCAAGGTAGGCCATACTCGACCCTAGTACCGTGTGCTTCATTCCTCGAGCCTTGCACTCCATCGTCGGGTTCGAGCTCGATCTATTGATCTCGCTTGACCTAGTTCAAACTTGGGCTCGGAATGGCTCCTTGACCTCACGAAATCGGGCTTACCTGATTTTGACCGTATACAGATAGTCCCGCGTTTCTTAGAATAAAATGATAAGAAACGATCTGAGTCTCGAATTTCTGAAGCCCCATATAATGACATCATCCTTGTGATATAAGCGTTCGAAGTGACTCAAAACGTCCCGTCGGTACGTTTTCCCAAAATATTAAACACGTGTCAATGTTGGTCGACCACTAGCGCCACCGAACGGTCGCCGATTTCCTATAAATACTTGGTTACTCGCCTCATTAAGGACTTCTACTCCCCTTTACAACTTCTCTAATCTCTTCTTCTCTCTATCTTCTCTTCTTCCGCCACCAGTTCTTTCACTGTTTCAACGCTAAAAATTTGCCAAATCTTACTCCCTTCCGCCTCTCTTAACCAGAATTAATGGCTAAAACCTCCAAAACAGTTCCTCAAAAATAGGGAACTTCCTCCTCTTCTTCGCGCCTAGCCGGCGATAAGGCGCCGGCCTTTCACGAGATCATTCCTGGTGGTTGTACTCTAAAAAAAGACTTCATGGTCGAAAATCCTCCCAATGTTCCTGGCCGATGTGAGCACGCTTCGAGGTATATCTGTTCTATAATCGAGAAACACCTCGGGCCTGTGAGAAAGAACTGCGGGTGGGGGGATGGAGTCGTGGTACAAATCCCCACTCTTGAAGAGGATATTACTACCGATGTGGAGGGGTTTTTAAGTGTGTACACTTACGCCTTCACGTTGGGCCCCCTCGATCCAATCGTGATCGACTTTTGCAAGAGGTACCAAGTTACCCTTGGCCAAGTCCACCCGTCTTTCTGGAGGATAGTAATAATGCTTCGATACTTCACCAGAAAGGCTGAGGGGCTCGAATTCACCCTCAACCACCTCATCCGTTCATACCGGCCTCAACGTTTTCGAGGGTCGATCAAGCTCCAACGCCGGTCGAACAAATATTTCTTTGCCAACAACGATGAGGACAAAGATCAAGGCTGGATGATCCGGTTCATCCGAGTGAGGACCATCGATATTATCCCCAGGGAGAAATTGTCGTTCCCCGAGAAGTGAAACTTCGACCATAAGTGGAGCTCGTTCTCTCAGTGACTTTTGGCACTTTCACTATACCTTGCATAATGTTCTTTCCTTTACTTGCAGCGGTCCCTTGGATGCCCCATGCGATCCCCGATCTCGAGGACTGGGTCCGGAAGCTAGCCGCTACTTCCTCGTATGAAAAACGCAAGTGGCGTGACCTGTCGAAGGGCAAGTGGGAAGCAAAACACCATGCTAAAGTCGTTGATACTTCCTTCTCCATTGAAGAGTCTTCCTTCCTCACACTTGATTTTCATTTGTGCAGGCATTGGTGACTTTTACGAGAGGAGGCCGGCCCCTCCTGGGGAGAAGATGGAGTCCCCGATTCCAAAGCCAAAAAAGGACAATAAAAGGAAAAGGGCTTCGAAGCCCGAAGACCCTCAAGATAAAGCGGGGCCTGCTCGGAGGCACAAGAAAAGCGTCATCCATGATGAGACTGATGATGTCGAAGATTTGGCTCAAGTTACCCGAACCAGAAAACCAATCGAGGCTGCCAAACCCGCCGAAACCGAGGTCCTTCATCGTGATTAAGGGACCTTGAAGTAAAATAAGGGCAAAGACACCGAGTCGACCGACGTCGTGGTTGTTCCTCAACCTTCAGCAAGTACGCCAAAGGGGGCAAGTTCCGAAGCCCCTATGATCGAGCAGAGCGCCTCGAGGGATCCCCCTGAGGCCTGTACAATGGGTCATTTCCCATCGTTCCCGGCTTACTCTGAGGACGCCATTATAGATGCTCGGGCCCTGAAAATACATGAGTTAAGCGGAGCCCCTAGTGAGGACGATCCTTTCAGGGTTGTTTTACTGGGATAGATGATGCCGATCTTATCAATGCGTCCTCGACCTTCGAAGAGGCCCAACGTCTCTTCTCTAAGGTAAGCCTCAACTCTTAATGTTGCAATTTCCTCAATGTTGCAGTTTCCGTTCCTGCTTTGTCTGATCATTCTTTTTATTTTTAGGATTTTACCAAGTTCAAGGCCGAGCTGATCCAATGTGAGGCCGAGCTGAACAAATCCTTGGGTGAAGGAAATGCCATGAGGCTCCTATGTGATAAAAAGGAGGCGGAGCTCAAAGACCTTCGATCGGAATTAATCAGGGCTTGAGAATACGAGGCCGAGCTAGACAAGCAGGTAACTAACATTTTGAACGAGTATGACCTTCTCCTCCCAAGTATGGAAGCTAATACTTTGATGTCTCAGATGCAACAGAAGGTGGATATGTTGGGGCAGCTCCGAGGCGAGGTTGACTGGGTCAATGCCGAGTGCGACCAATGGAATGATAAGATGGACTGCCTTGTTGCGGGGAAGGAGCTGCATTGACCCAACTAGCAGCTGCCGAGACTCAGCTTTGAAAGGCCAAAGAGAGCAGTTTGGACCATACCGAAAAGATTGCTGAGCTCGAGGCTAAACTTGCCAAGGCCGAAGCCAAAGTCATTGAAGTCAGGGCTGAGGCCAAGAAGACTCACATTACAGCTGATAAACAATTTTCGTATATTTGAGAGACACCGAAGCTGCTCAAATAGAGCTAAGAGAAGTTGCTGATCGGGAAAAGCGAAGCAACGACTATGCTAGGTGTTGATCTCGGAGGGAGACTCTCGAGGAGATTCATGCTAGGGGCTTCGATCTTGCTAAGGAAATAGCCCAAGCAAAAGCGGATGAAGTTAATGCCCGATTCCTTGTCTCATCTGATGATGATGATGATGTCGAAGGTGGCCAAGGCGATTCAGGAGGTGAAGAGGGGTCCAAAGAAGAGACCACTCCCGATGAAGAGGTTTCCCCCGAGGGAGAAGCGGTTCTAGGAGGAGAAGTTGTCCCCGAATGTGGGGATGATCCCTTGGTGTAGATAGGAATTTTCTTTCTTTTTTGTATTTTCTCTTCTATTGAACTGTTGTACATATCACCTTTTGAATATATAAGAATAAATTTCCCTGAATGTTTCCTTAGTATTTTTTCCTTTACAATTTTTGCACTAATTTCATTCGAACCTTCAGGATAACCCTTAGTGTCGAATGATGACAGGTCTTCGAGCCATAGTCAAAAATGTTTGTTTGGGCTCGGGGTGATCGAACCCTTGGGTTCGGATGGGGTGAAATCTCGAACCCTTAGTGTGTCGCCCCTTAGTCTCTTTTATATCGGCTCTAAGTCGCGCCAGTTTGGCCTCTAAAAGAGGCTATAACTTATCCCTTTTCGGCTAAAAGACTTAGTGAAAATTTCTCATGCCTTAGCATATGTTTTTTATACCCATTGGGTTCTTCGAGGGTTCGACGATCGGAACCCAGATTTTTCTTAGCTCGTTTGTGTTGAGATGATTTAACATCTCGAAGGCTGATGTTATCAAAGCCTTTAAATTATTTGGGGGTTGACTTTATCGAAGCCCTTTTTTACTTGTTTTGCCGGAGGTAGCCTTATTTAACCAGTTTTTTAAAGTATTTGAAGGCCTTTATTTTATGGAGGAAGTCGGACATCTCCGAGCCGCATTATTTCGACCGTAGCCTTTTCATATGACCGTAGTATTTAATATGGCCTAACCTTTGGGCATGTCTCTTGGACTTGTTTCCCGATAGCATTTCGAATTTGATCGAAATTTTTAGTCCCCGAGTGTGACCGCCTTGGACTTTACATCGACGGATGCCTCTTTGAGGTCTTATGATTTCGAGTTTATGTAACTCGAATAACTCGAATGCGTTGACTGTTGATGACAGTCCCCAAGTATGGAGCTCGTTTTTGGATCTTGAGCCTTTTATCATAAGTATGGATCCCGTATAGTAGCGAATTTCTTCAAGACACAAAGTGTTTAATATAGAAAGGATACTTCTTTAAATAACTCATACATATGTCCATGTTTTGTTGTCGGGGCTCGGTTATTCTATATGGACACGGTTCCTTCGACCGTTTGGCCCATTACAAAGTTTTCCTATTGAGGCCCTCTTAGGCATGAAGTATTTTCCTCGATATGATAATCCCCGAGGGTGATGCTCCCCAGTATTCGAGGTGTATTGAAAAGAAGCCTTGGATACTGTTGAATTCTCCTTAGGTAGCACATAGTTGTTGCCTCGTTAAAAACCTTGCCGGAGAAACCCATTTGGGATAAAACCCGGTCTAAGGAAAAAAGAGTGCAACGCATGCTTTAAAACCTAAGGTCTTCGCGTAAAAAGGGTATCTCGACGTCTTCGATCGAACACCTACAATGGGTTAGTTTCAAATACAAATGTAAAAAAGAGAAGATCATACCTTAGCAATAATACTGTTTGAGCAGTGATATATTCCAATTGTTTGGAAATTGTTCGCCTTCCATTGTGCTATGTTTGTAGGATCCTTTTACGATAACTCCGATGACTCGATATGGTCCTTCCCAGTTTGGGCGTACTTTCCCTTCATTCGGGTCTCGAGTATTGAGGGTGACTTTCCTTAAATCCCCAACTTCGAAGTGACGAAGGTTGGCCCTCCTGTTATAATACCTCTCGATCCTTTGCTTTTGTGCGGCCATTCGAACAAGTGCAGCTTCTCTTTTTTCATCCAGTAGTTCGAGGCTAGTGTTCATAGCCTCATGATTTGATTCCTCGGTTGCATGCTGAAACCTGATGCTAAGTTCCCCGACCTCGACTGGAATTAACGCTTCGAAACCATACACCAAAGAAAATAGGGTTGCTCTCGTGCTAGACTTTGATGTCGTTCGATATGCCCAAAGGACCTCGGGTAAAACCTCTCTCCATTTCCCTTTAGCGTCACTCAACCTTTTCTTCAAGTTTTGAATAATAGTCTTGTTAGTGGACTCGGCCTGGACGTTTGCACTTGGGTGATATGGCGTCGATAAGATCCTCTTTATTTTGTGGTCTTCGAGGAACTTTGTTACCTTGTTGCCGATGAATTGCTTCCTGTTATCGCATACAATTTCAGCGGGTATCCCGAACTGACACACGATGTGATCCCATATGAAGTCTATGACTTCTTTTTCTCTTACTTTCTCGAAGGCCTGTGCTTCCACCTATTTGGAAAAGTAGTAAGTCATAAACAAAATGAATTTAGCTTTATCTGGTGTCGTAGGCAGGGGGCCTACGATGTCCATCCCTCATTTCATGAATGGACATGGGGATAGGACTGAATGGATTTGTTCACCGGATGATGGATCATCAGTGCAAACCTTTGGAATTTGTCACATTTCCGAACAAACTCCTTAGTGTCTTTCTCCATGCTATCCCAGTAATATCCAGCTCTAATAATTTTGTGAATTAAAGAGTTAGCCCCGGAGTGGTTCCCACAAGTGCCTTCATGGATTTCTCGTAAAACATAATCGGTGTCCCTCGGTCCTAAGCATATGGCCAATGGTCCATCGAAGGCTCTCCTATACAACGTTCTGTTTTCATCTAGTGCGATGACGCTGCTTTAGCTCGCAGGGCTCTCGACTCTTTAGGGTCCGAAGGGAGCTTTCTGTGCTTCAAATACTCAAATATTTATTCCTCCAATCCCAAGTCAAACTTGTAGAGTTTATCTCAGCATGACCTTCCTCGACCACAGACCTCGACAACTAAACAACAGTCCCCAGGACAACATCATCTTCTTCGACTGATGAACCCAAATTCGCAAGTGCATCGGGCTCACTGTTTTGATCCCGAGGTATATGGTCCAACGCCCACTCCTTGAAGTGGTGCAATGTCACCTGTAACTTGTCTAAATATCTCTGCATCCTATCATCTCGAACCTCTAAGCTTTTGTTCACTTGGTTCACCACCAATAGAGAGTCGCATTTGGCCTCGATGACCTCTGCTCCCAGGATTTTGGCTAATTCTAGACCTGAAATCATGGCCTCGTACTCGGCCTCATTGTTAGTTAATCTAGAAGTTTGATAGATTGTCTAATAGTGCTACCCGTAGGTGGTCTCAAAATAATGCCGAGCCCGGGCCCTTTCACATTCGAGGCACCGTCTGTGAAAGAGGGTCCACACACCTGATGATGTACCTGACTTTAGTAGAAGTTCCTTTTCTACTTCGGGTACGAGAGTAGGAGTAAATTAAGCCATGAAGTCTGCTAGAATTTGAGACTTGACAGCCGTTGGGGGTTGATATTCAATATCGTACCCACCGAGCTCGATGGACCATTTGGCCAATCGGCTCGATAACTTGAGTTTGTGCAAAACATTTCGAAGTGGATAAGTAGTTAACACACATATAGGGTGACATTGGAAATATGGCTTCAATTCTAGATGCACTTATTCATGCAAGTGCTAACTTCTCTAAATGCGGATACATGGTTTAAGCATCTCCTAAGGTTCGACTTAAATAATAAACAGGGAATTGTGTACCTTGCTCTTCTCGAACTAGCACGCCACTTACCGCTACCTCGGACACGGCCAAGTATAAGTATAGTTTCTCATCCGCCTTCGGTGTGTGAAGCAGAGGTGGGATCGATAGGTACTGTTTTAATTCCTTCAACGCTTGCTGACATTCTGGAGTCCGTGCGAAATCATTCTTCTTTTTGAGCAAAGAGAAGAATCTGTGACTCCGATCCGATGACCTCGAGATAAATCGGCCCAAAGAAGCTATTCGTCCGGTTAGCCGTTGTACGACCTTCACATTGTCCATGATGGTGATTTCTCGATGGCTTTAATTTTGTCGGGATTGATATCGATCCCCTTATTTGATACCATGAAACCCAGGAAATTGCCTGAGCCTACTCTGAAAGCACATTTCTCGGGGTTGACTTTCATGTTGTATTTTCTCAGAACCTCGAATGTTGCCTGCAAATGAGTCAAATGGTCCTCTGTGTGCATGGAATTAACTAGCATGTTGTCAATGTAAGCTTCCATTGATTTACTATATGTTTCTCGAAAATTTTATTAACTAGGCGTTGGTATGTACCTCCCGCATTTTTTAGCCCGAAGGGCATTACATTGCATCAATATGTTTCATAATTAGTGATAAATGAAGTCTTTTCCTGGTCCTCCGGGTTCATTTGAATTTGGTTGTACCCTGAGTAGGCATCGAGAAAAGTAAGGATCTCGTGGTCGATGTTAGGTAGTGGAAAGGAGTCTTTAGGGCATGCCTTGTTCAAATATTTGTAATCTACACACATTCTAATCTTGTTTCCTTTTTTAGGGACTACGACCACATTGGCTAACCACTCGCGATATTTTACTTCCCTAATGGACCCTTTTTTGAGAAGTTTAGTTACCTCCTCCTTTATGAACGCGTGGTTTACCTCGGACTGCAACCTTCTCTTTTGCTTCACCGGTTTAAACATAGGGTCGAGACTTAGCCGATGTGTTGTTATCTCCAGTGGGATCCCTGTCATGTCTAAATGGGACCACGCAAAACAATATATGTTATTGATAAGGAATTGAATGAGTTTTTTCCCGAGTTTGGGGGGTTAATCCCGTTCCTAGGTATACTTCCGTTCTGGTAGATGTTCGATCAATATCAGCTGCTCTAGTTCCTCGATCGTGGACTTTGTTGCATTTGATTCCTCGGGAGCGACAAAATCTCGAGGGGTAAGGAAATCTTCTTCTTCATCCTCGAGTACTTGTTCCTCGGATTCAGTCGAGGCTGTGGACTGTGATTTCTATTTAGCCATCTACTTGTCTTTGATGTTCGATTTCTCCGAGGTCGAAGGTGTTGGCGCTGGTGTCAAACCATGAATTGCAAATATCTCCTTTGCTGCGTATTGCTCCCCATAAACTGTTTTCACACCATCTTTTGTTGGAAACTTCATCATCTGGTGAAGAGTAAATGGTACCGCCCTCATGTTATGGAACCACGGCCTTCCGAGCAACGCATTGTACCTCATGTCAACCTTCGATGACATGAAATTTTGTGTCCTGGATGGTCCCGGCCACATTCACAGGCAGGATGATCTCTCCCTTCGTTGTTTCACTAGCCATGTTGAAGCCATTTAAGACACGAGATGCTGGGACGATTTGATCTAGCAGCCCGAGCTGCTCTACGACCCTCGACCTGATTATGTTGGTCGAGCTACCTGGATCCAAAAGAACACGTTTAACTTGAATTTTATTTAATAAAATAAGGGCATTGTTATGCGACTGAAAGAGGCCTTTTGTTTCCTCGTCGTTGAATGTAAGGGTGCCTTCGGGCATGTAATCTCGGGCCCGTTTCTCTCTTGTAATCGACACTTAAGTGCGTTTGAAAACAGGTCCCTATGGGATGTCGACTCCACCAACGATTATGTGGATGATATTATGGGGTTCCTCTTGCTCATTCTTTCTATGGGCGTCTCTTTCTCTGAAGTGATTTTTGGCCATGTCACTGAGGAATTCTCGAAGGTGACCTTCGTTGAACAACCAAGCTACCTATTCTCTCAATTGTCTGTAGTCCTCGGTCATGTGGCCATGTGTACCGTGATATTTACACATCAAGTTAGGATTCCTTTGAGAAGGGTCAGTTTGTATAGGTCTGGGCCACCAGGTGTCTTTAATCCTTCCAATGGATGAAACGATACCCGAGGCATTGAAGCTGAAGTTATACTCCGATAATGGAGGTATTTCTGCGGGATCGGTGTACTTGTCAAATCCATTCTTACTCATGCGCCCTCGAGAATTTTGCACTCGATCATTTATTCGATCATTCCGGGGGGGACTACATCCTGAACCGCTACTTCTTCAATCTGAAACATATGGCTGGTACCGTTGTCACGACCCAAAATCTATAAGGTCGTGATGGCGCCGGACATCATTGTCAGGCAAGCCAATCATTAATTAATTTAAATAATTTCCGATTTTAGCATTTATGAAAATCATTACCTTCACTTATTACATAATAATTAAATAGAATCCGTTGAGTAAATACAATGGTTTAAATAGTCCTATTTTAACAAATATATCCCAACACATCCCAGAACCCGGTGTCACAAGTACACGAGCAATTTCTAAGAATTTTACAATTCCCTTAAAGCTTGTCTGAAATACAAGTGGACAAGGAAACTAAAATAATGTACTACACTATGAGGGAGACTCTGTCAGCTGCGAATCGCCTTCGGATGATGCAGCTCGCCTAAGTCTCCAAATCCGTCACAGTGCTATGAAAGTACCTGTGAAATAAAAATGCACAGCAAGTGTAGCATGAGTACGAAAACAACGTATATTCAGTAAGTCGCCCCCTAACCTCAGAGAGGTAGTGACGAGAGGTCGAACTAGACACTTGCTTGAGGTCAATTTAGTATATTAAAGTGTGATACTAAGCATGATTCTCATAGACAATTTATTAAAATCAGGAATAAATAATATCAACTATTTCCACATTTAACGCTTTAAATCTTCATCATATTAATATCAATTAATCAACATAGGTGATTTGATCAAATTACAAATAATCAACCGAAAGGAACAACTTCTTCCAAAAATCTTTAATAACCTTAAATCTCTATCATTTCAGTTGATAACTTAAAATTTCAGGCCAGTAATTAAGCAAAATCACAGCAAATACGCAGTAAATATCATGCGCAAGCAACGCCGAGGGTCGAACGGAGCGGACCAACAATAATAAATTGTGCACTGCCGAGGGTCGAACGGCCCGAACCATAGATGCATCTATCTGCCTCGCTCGCGAATTGATCATGCGACGCGGTTAACATAATAATAATAAGGCTAACCTGCTCGCGAATCATACATGCGACTCAGGCACCCAAAGTTACACATATTCACCCCAATACACCACATTTTTATCAGGAAAATTAGTTGTTCAATGAAGTGATAAAATTCTCCTTTTATTAAACATGAGTATAATATTTAAAACTTTTCTGGATATTTACTTGCTGATTTTGACAGGGTTCCGAACTTGATAGGTTTATCCGAAACACAATTATTCAAGGAAGAATAAATTCTCCTTCTAGGTGATTAAGAAAAGTAAACTTTATTCTTCTCGGAGGTTTAAATACTAATTGAAAGCATCACATGATAAATCATTGACAAGGTCATCAGTACAACAAGTAAAGCATGCTAGTGGGTCCTAGACTACCCGGACATGGAATAATAGTAGCTACGCACGGACTTCCATCACCTCGTGCGTACGTAGCCCTTGCAATCAATAGCATGTATTCATTTAGTTCACCTAGGGGGACAATTCCCCCTCACAAAGTTAGAAAAGAGACTCACCTCGCTCCGAAATTTCATAACCAGCCTCCAAGCCCTTCCGATGACTCAAATCTTTGCACAACACTCCGAAACTATCCAAACAACGACAAACCAATGAAAATATGCCCTAATATTTGCAAAAAATTCCAAATTATATAATTTCCCAACCCCGCTTAGTGAATTGACCAAAATGCCCTCGGGCCCACGTGCCCGGAACCGAAATTTCTCGAAGATAAAATCTACCCATAGCTCCACTAGTTCAAATATAAAATTTAATCTACATTCCGTGCTCAAATTCGTGGCTAAAAATCCAAATTACCATTTCTAGGTTTTCTTCAAGATTTTCCAATTTCCTACCAATTTCCATGTCTAATTCCATGCATATACTTATATTTAACTTTAAAAACATGAAGAAATTACTTACCTTGACATTGCATGAAGAAATCCTCTCTTGAAGCTCCTCCAAAATCGACCAAACCAAAGAAGAAATGAAGAAATGGCCACAAATTCTCGGTTTTAAAACATTCTGCCCAGGCCATTTTTCACACATGCGATCCAACACTCGCACATGCGATCCGCAGGTGCGACCAAACCTCTGCACCTACGGCTTTCCTCAACTCGGGCCAACTTTGCACATGCGCCTCATAACCCGCATCTACAACCTCGCAGGTGCAAAAATACCATCGCACATGCGCTCCCAGCCGGACCATCAATCCTTCACACCTGCGGCCAAATCCTCGCAGGTGCGGTCACACCAGATGACATCAAATTCTAGCCTTCTTCAAACTCTCAACTTGATCCGTTAACCACCCGGAATCCACCTGAGGCCCCCGGGACCCTGTCCAACCATACCAACTTGTTCCAAAACATACTGCGGACTTGCTCGAGGCCTCAAATCACATCAAACAACATCGAAACCACGAATCGCACCCAAATCCCAACTTTAAGAACGTAAAAATTCCAGACTTCCACATCCGATGCCGAAACCTATCATATCACGTCCGATTGACCTCAAATTTTGCACACAAGTCATATTCGACATTACAAACCTGCTCCAACTTCTGAAATCGCAGTCCGACCCCGATATCAAAATTTCCACTTCCGGTCGGATTTCTCAAAAACCTTCCAATTTCTATCTTTAGCCAAATGACTTCAAAATGACCTACGGACATCCGAATTCACTTCCGATCGCGCTCCCAACTCCAGAATCACCATACGGAGCTATTCCTAGACTCGGAATCCCAAGCGGATATCAACATCACTGAAATGCGCTTCAAGCCAAACTTAGGAAATTTCTTCAAAAATGCTGACTTCCACAATATACATCGAAACGCTCCCGGGTCATCCAAAGCCCGCTCCGGACATACGCCCAAGTCCGAAATCATCATACGAACATGCAGGAACCTTTAAACCCTGATTCGGAGGTCGTTTACTCAATATTCCAATCTTAGTTGATTCTTCCAACTTAAGGCTTCTTAAATGAGAATTTTCTTTCCAAATCAACTCTAAACTTTCCGAAATTCATTTCCGACCACACCTACAAGTCATAATACCTAAAATGGAGTTGCTCATGACTTCAAACCGTTGAACGATGCGCTAGAGCTCAAAATGACCGATCGGGTCGTTACATTCTCCCCCACTTAAACAGATGTTCGTCCTCGAACGTGCAAGAACTGCTCTGGAGTTATCTGAAATCACTGTTTAACACCTCGAGCACCTGCCCATGCTACCATAACCCAGTTGAGTACATTAGCTTGATCAAATCTGAAGATTTCTTCTTTTATCCATTTAATAAGCTCAAAACCTAATTCCAACACTTGAAATTTTCTGCCAGGCCTAGTTCCAATATATAAAAACTGTATCGACTACCACATGACATACCAGAACATGACTGCATACCCTTGCTGAATTAGCACCATGCACCGCAAGATTCATCATCTAACCACAATGACGCTCCCTGAACCTTAATAGCCAAAATTCCATGAATCTGATGCTCTCAATGCACCTCATGATATATATACATACATCCTGCTATAAAGCTGACGATACCACCACAACGGAGGAGATGTGTAGAAATTCATACCCTGCAGAGTTAACAAATCATTGAATACCTCATCTTGACTAGAATCATCACCTCATTATGAATCTGAATAATGGTATTTGTTCTTTAGTATACACTTCACATGACCTTATCGCACTGATCCCTGATCCGATAATCTCGTTTCACACAGTATGAACTGCTCAGACAACAAATCACCCCAAACATGACCAACAGCCTCACATGATACCACATCGCGCCAATAGGCCATAACTCGAACATGATAATAAGAAACAACTCAGGAAGGGACTATTAAACTCACGCAACTAATATGAACTTTTCTCAGAAAATAGGGAGTAAACATAAGAAAATAAATATAGGTACCTTACTCATCATCACACTGTTGCGGCGTGCAACCCGATCCGAATAACATACCCGTGGCGGCGTGCCACCCGATCCCAATAACATACCCGTGGTGGCGTGCCACCCGATCCCAATAACGTACCTGTGACAGCGTGCCACCCGATCCTATTATAAAATTCACATAAGAAAATATACACGGAGCTAAATTGCTCACTATTACAAATTACTGAATATCGATCATAAGCATGCCGAGTGCATAATACCATCCTGGGGAGACTGATAAGCCATATGCTTACAAAACTCGGGCACAACTGAGGTGCGATATATATATGTATATACTCTGGATCTCAAGAGTTGTCCTGTTCACATAACATCATCACTACGCGGAGATCTCAACACATAAGAAATTATCAGGCCGTTTCACAACTCACACGGCACAATCATATTATCACATGAATTTGACGAAGACGGAAAAATATCCGATGTTCTAATACCTTTCCATGAAAAGCGCTCTACTGAAATGAACATGTCTGGCTCATACGGATCCCATAATCATATTTAAATCCATCCACAAACATCGAGTCTACCTTTCTCGCACCAAACTAAGATAATAGCTTACCTGGGTCCATATTAACCCACTTCCTCTCATAATACGCAAGAACAACCCTCATAGCCGGGATAAACACCCCACAATCCACAACCAAATGAATTGAACGCCTTCCAGGCATAAATTCTCAAATAAGCAATATTGCACTTCCTTATACTCAGTCCAAACCTTCAATCTATTAAGTGACTACATGTCACACTTATCCGATCTCTTCGTGGTTGCGCTCCCACGACTTTCCACACCAGGTAACAAATCTACACATCCGCATCACCGACCACACTAATATTGCACAACACATCAAGAACCAATGACCAGGGTACAAAGCCTCTTCCATAGAATATCAATCTCAGGTGACACTGAAGACCACACCAACTTACTCTGAACTTTCAAATCACTTCTCCTTGCTCATCTGAGCTCATGACATCCTTTTCAACACCGAATCGCAAATCTCGATTCTTACTCCCAGTTACATACTGCCTACTGCACCTAACATGCCAATAGGAGGTAGCGCAAGAATTCCATCATAACTTCTGAACCACCAATAGGGTGAACACTTCATCATATAGAAATATTTTATTTAACTCAATTCAAGAGTACCATCTCAACACACGAGTGAATTCCCACAATCATCGAACATGCAAATCCTTAAGTAGCAGTCTATACCACCATAACCCTTCCAGGATCCACCTACACCTGACAAGCTATAATACTTGAATGCTCCCACATGAAATTCATTACGACGACCGACAAGCCTCGCACACACCGGCACAACCCACATGCATAACTTAATCACACCGAAGGAACTGATCACTGTCGTAAATGTGCCATTTCAACCATCGCTAATCAATCTATATTTTTTTAATCATCTTCGATTGCCTCAGGAATAAGAGAAACTTCCTTCAACTCATAGAAAACTCAACCCTCACTCATCCCGAGTGACCTTGATTCACGAGACTATGCAGCCTAAATCCCGCAACTCATCTCATACCCTCTTGATAGTCATTCTACCATCCGGAGTTTATTTCTCTCACTCCTCCAATACTATCCTGCACTTGAAACATATCATAGAACCCCAACCATTTTCCTTTTCTTAGGAATTACGCTGCATAAGCTCAATCCTCGATCATACTGCTGCCTCAAACCCTTAAACGTCGCATTCTTAACTTTGAATTCACTAGGACCGCTATTGAGAGTCACCTACTCTGACTGGTCTCGAATACAATCAACTCCAAGGCTCTCCTAGCACATGAACACTCTTTCCAATGAAACATGTGGCCGAGTCACTATCCTGACAACTCACCTATGCTTTAAGAAAAATTCTGAATCTTCCAAAGCCTAACCCTGGTCTGACAGGGCCAACTTTTTCACACATTCATCAAATCCCACGCACAATCACCATCTTACTCCTTTCCCTTAGCTGTAATAACTTTCCAACACACCGACAATCCGTAACCCTATGATAACACAATCTTGCAACCCAACTGAAGATGGTGGGACTCCCCCACTTACCCCGACGCTACTCCTTGCACTACTTTATACCCTGCTAATATCCTTTCTCCTTTAATAACACGATCTTGCTCAACCAATCCGTCCAATTCTTCCAAATTCTCTTGCTAGCACTCCCTAAATACTCAAATTCTCTAGCATCATTCACACATTCTGACTCCTACCGAATAGCCATTAGAACCCCTCACAGAGACCTGCCAATCATGCCACCGCTACCCTATTCACAGGAGATACCCACCTGTGGAAATCACCCGCGAACACCTTCCAACGATGCTGAAATGCATGCTCTCTGCAATTTCAATACCCCATCCTACGCCCTGCTTCATTTACCAACTTTACTAGTCTGTCTGCTCTGCATGGACATCCATTAAATGCGCGAAAATATCTTCAAATTCCAAGATATGCTATCGCTCCCCCACTTTGCGACTGCTCGACTTTCGCTTCTTACACCTGGCCTCCTAGAAATGGACCCCCTGCCTAGCCTCACTTCAGGACCATTCTCTGTAGCTATCAAACCAGCAGATCACCACGAATTCAAGCTCTCCGAAGATCATCTTTCTCTAGCTGCCTTCATTATCAACACTTATCCGGTACTGAACCACCGCACCTCACGGTCTTTGCGAACCGCATTCTTCAATACTTCTTCTCAATATTCTGACCGCACGCAATCGAAGAAACCATAGCACCGACAAACTTAACACATTCCATTCGATCAATGATGGCGACTTCACGTCACAGGTGCATATCCCACCTCACTTGAAGACACCAAGTCTTACTACTTTATCAACCCCTAACCGGACCATTCACAATCCAAATGCCTTTTCTCTGTCGGAACTAAAATACCGAAATCTCAAAATCACACTCTGAGAAGACCTCCCTTCAAACCATTCATCAGGACTCTATATATGGGCAAGCGTTCTACCATCATATCGGCATCGCGTGATAACCAATTGTAAACATCATCACAACCTGAGCATAACCTCAACGCTCTCAGAAACACAACTACTGAGTTGAAACATCATATTATCCTTCCACAGGGCAACAACAATGACCCCAATCATATTATCCTTCCACAGGGCATCACATAGAAGCATGCTTGTGAGTCCTGGAACTACCCAACATAACATGGTAGTAGCTACGCACGGACTCTTATCACTTCGTGCGTGCGTAGACCCCACAAATAGGGACATGAAATTATTTATAATCACCTATGAGGACAATTCCCTCTTACAAGGTTAGAAAGGATACTCACCTTGTGTCGAACCTACTCTCCGGGTCATGAACGCGCCCGAAAACTTCAAACTCGTCACCTAAGGACTCGAAACTAGCCAAATGTTATACAAATATATCAATTTATACTCAAAAGTATGGAATTCTCCTATTTACTTAGTTATTTCACCTTACTTTGAAAAATCCTAAAGTGTACCCCCGGACCCACATGCTCGGATCTCGCAAATTTTTGAAGGAATCAATTACCCATAGCCTAAGGATCATTAATATATAGTTTTTGTGTGATTTCATGGCAAATTCCTTGGTAATTCTTTCAATTTTTATAAAACCTAGGTTTTCACTCTAACCCTTAAATTTTCACTAATTAATGAGTTAATCTACGTAAGAATCCAAGTATTAGACTAAGTTTAGGGTAGGAATTTCTTACCTCAAAATAGCTAGGTCGTTTGGCTCTCTTGCATGCTTAAAAATCACCACAAGGAAGAAGAAAAATGCCCAAAAATGGTTCAAGTCCCGTTTTAAAAACACAATGCCCAGCTGCCCCTTCTATGCGAATGCATCAGGGGTAGTGTGTTCGCGATGAACAAATGGCCAGGGCCTGATGAGGCCTTCTATGTGAACGCGGAAAGGTCTTCGCGAACGCGGAGGCTAGCTTGGTTAGACCTACGCGAACGCGGCTGGGGTGTGTGAACGCACTGAGTAAGGGCTAAATTGGTCTGGCCAAATGCCCTACCCTATGCGAATGCGGAGCACCTATGCGAACCCATAGGGAAAATTTTCACCCCTGCCCAGATCCTTCTATGCGAACGCGGCAGAGCAAACGCAAATGCATAGAAGGAAACTAGACACAGAAATTCTGGTGTTTTGCATTTAACTCCGAGGGGTCCGAAACTCACCCGAGCCCCTCGGGACCCCTTCCAAAGGCACTGGAAGGTCTGTATTCATGCGGACTCGCTCGAATTTACGAAACGTGAAAATAAGAACGAAACTAAGAATTCGACCCCAAAACCAAATTGAATCAAACTTTGAACTTAAAGTTCTAGAATTCGCTTTCAATGCGCCGAACCGACCTATACTACTCGGAATGACACCAAATTTTGCAAGCAAGTCATAAATGACATAACGGAACTATTCCTGGTCTCATAATTCCGTTCAGACCTCGATAACACAAAAACACGTTCCAACCCAAATTTCAAACTTAAGGAAACTCAAATTTCGATATTGGGCGTCGAAACGCCCCCGGGTCATCCAATACCCATTCCGAACATACGCCCAAGTTCGAAATCATTATACGAAGCTACCGGAACCGTCGAAAATTGATTCTGAGGTCGTTCACTCAAAATGTTGACCGAAGTCAAACTCGGCCTTAAAGGCCAACATTAAGGAACAAAGTGTTCCTATATCACTCTAAACGCTTCCGAATCCCGAACCACCCGTCCCCACAAGTCATAAATCACAATAAGCCTCTATGGGAAGTTTCATTTAGGGGGACGGGGTCCTGATACACAAAATTACCAGTCGGGCCGTTACATTCTCCACCTCTTAAACAAATGTTCGTCCTCGAACGGGTCTAGAATCATACCTGAAGTGCCGAATAGATGTGGATATCTGCTCCGCACGTCCTCCTCGAACTCTCAGGTAGCCTCCTCGACTGGTTGGCCCCTCCACCGGACCTTTACGGCAGAAACTCTCTTGGATCTCAACTGGCGATCCTGCCTGTCAATAATAGCAACTGGCTCCTCCTCATAGCCCAACCTCTCATCCAACTGAATAGTGCTGAAATCAACCACGTGAGAGAAGTCGGTGTGGTACCTCCGGAGCATGGATACATGAAAAACCGGATGAACTCCTGACAAACTAAGAGGTAAGGCTAGCTAATAAGCAACCTCCCCAACTCGCCTCAACACCTCGAAGGGACCTATAAACCTTGGGCTCAGCTTTCCCTTCTTCCCGAACCTCATAATACCCTTCATCGGTGAGACTTTCAACAGAACCTTATCTCCTTCCATAAATGATACATCACGCGCCTTCTGATCCGCATAACTCTTCTGTCTGGACTGTGCCGTGTGGAGCCTCTCCTGAATCAACTTCACTTTATCCAAAGCATCTCTCACCAGGTCGGTGCCATATAACTTAGCCTCACCAGGCTCAAACCACCCGATAGGAGAACGACATCGCCGACCATACAAAGCCTCAAATGGAGCCATCTCAATGCTGGACTGGTAACTATTATTGTAAGCAAACTCGGCCAAAGGCAAGAACTGGTCCCACTGAGCTCCGAAGTGAATCACACATGCCCGGAGCATGTCCTCCAATATCTGAAATGTACGCTCTGACTGACCATCAGTCTGAGGGTGAAATGATTTGCTGAGATCTATTTGGGTGCCCGTCTCACTATGCAATGCTCTCCAGAAATGCGAGGTGAACTGAGGACCTCAATTTGATATAATGGACACTGGCACACCGTGCAACTGGACTATCTCCCGAATGTAGATCTGGGCCAACCTCTCAGAAGTATAAGTAGTAGCCACTGTAATGAAATGTGCCGATTTGGTCAATCTATCCACAATGACCCAAACCGCGTCAACCTTCCGCAATGTCCGAGGCAACCCAACCACGAAGTCCATAGTGATGCGCTCCCACTCCACTCAGGAATGGGCATCTGCTGAAGTAGGCATCCTGGCCGTTGGTGCTCACACTTAACCTGCTGGCAATTAAGACACCTAGCCACATACTCCACAATGTCCTTCTTCATCCGCCTCCACCAGTAATGCTGCTTCAAATTACGATACATCTTTGTAGCACCAGGATGAACAAAATACCGAGAACTGTGTGCCTCTTCTAGAATCCTCTCCCTCAAGACATCAACCTTAGGAACATATAAACGGCCCTGAAGTCTCAAAACACCATCCTCGCCAATAGTAACCTCCTTGGCATCACCCTGAACCACTATCTCCCGAAGCTCTGCCAAGCACGGATCATCAAACTGCCGAGCCTTAATTTCACCCAATAACAAAGACTGAGAAACCACATGTGCTAGAACTCGACGAGGCTCTGAAAGTTCTAATCTCACCAGGCGATCAGCCAAGGATTGAATATCCAAGGCTAGAGGTATCTCCTCTGCTGAAATATAAGCCAAGCTACCCATACTCTCCGCTTTCCTGCTCAAAGCATCTGCTACCACATTCGCCTTGCCCGGATGATAAATAATGGTGATGTCATAATCCTTCAGCAACTCAAGCCACCTACGCTGCCTTAAATTAAGATCCATCTATTTGAACAAGTGTTCTAAGCTGCGGTGATCCGTATAAACCTCACAGGACACCCCATACAAATAGTGCCTCCAAATCTTAAGAGCATGAACAATCGCTGCCAGCTTCGTGCACAGGATAATTCTTCTCATGAACCTTCAGCTGGTGCGAAGCATAAGCAATAACTCTCCCTTCCTGCATCAACACACACCCTAAGCCAAAGCGTGAAGCGTCGCAATATATTGTATACATCCCAGAACGGAAAGACAATACCAGGACTGGTGTTGAGGTCAATGTTATCTTGAGCTTTTGAAAGCTCGCCTCACACTCGTCGGACCATCGGAACGGGGCATTCTTTTGAGTCAATCTAGTCAGTGGGGATGCAATGGATGAAAATCCCTCCATAAATCGTCGGTAGTAGCCTGCTAGACCCAAGAAACTCCTTATCTCTGTAGCTGAAGTAGGACGTGGACAACTCTGAACTGCCTCAATCTTCTTAGGATCAACCTTGATACCCTCTACGGACACCACATGTCCCAAGAACGCCACGGAATCCAACAAAAACTCACACTTGGAGAACTTAGCATATAGCTTTTGTTCTCGCAAAGTCTGGAGCACCACTCTCAAATGTTGCTCGTGCTTTCCCAGGCTACGTGAGTAAATCAGAATGTCATCAATGAATACAATGACAAAAGAATCAATGTACGGCCTGAACACCCTGTTCATCAAGTCCATAAACGATGCTGGGGCATTAGTCAAGCCAAAGGACATCACCAGGAACTCATAGTGGCCATATCTCGTACGAAAAGCAGTCTTCGGAACATCTGAGGCCCGAATCCTCAACTGATGATATCCCGATCTCAAATCAATCTTAAAAAACACTTGGGCACCCTGCAATTGGTCAAACAACTAATCGATGCGCAGCAAGGGATACTTGTTCTTAATGGTGACCTTGTTCAACTGGCGGTAGTGGATGTACATCCGCATAGTCCCATCCTTATTCTTCACAAATAAAACTGGGGCACCCCACGACGATACACTCGGCCTGATAAACCCCTTAGCTAACAACTCCTCAAGCTTCTCCTTCAACTCTTTCGGATCCATACGGTACGGAGGAATAGATATAGGCTGGGTGCCTGGAGCTAAATCAATGCAGAAATCAATATCACGATCCGGAGGTATGCCTGGAAGGTCTGAAGGAAATACATCAGCAAACTATCGAACCACTGGCACTGGATCAATCGTCGGAGACTCGGTGGTGGTATCCCGCACATAAGCAAGATAGGCCAGACAACCCTTCTCGACCATATGTCGAGCCTTCAGGAATGAAACAACCCGGCTGGCTACACTAACTTAGGAACCTCTCCACTCCAGCCTAGGAAACTCGGGCATGGCTAAAGTGACTGTCTTGGCATGGTAGTCTAGCACGGCATGATAGGGATATAGCCAATCCATGCCTAGAATAATCTCGAAATCAACCATGTCGAGCAATAGGAGATCCGCTCTAGTCTCGAACCCACAAAATGAAATCACACAGGACCGATAAATCCGTCCTACTACCACAGAATCGCCCACGGGAGTGGACACATAAATAGGAGTACCCAAGGACTCACGAGGAACATCCAGGAAACAAGCAAATAAAGCTGACACATATGAATAGGTGGATCCTGGATCAAATAACACTGATGCATCTCTACCGCATACTAAAATAATACCTGTGATCACAGCATCTGAGGCCGCTGCATCTGATCAGGCCGGAATAGCATAAAATCTAGCTGGAGCATCGGATGACTGACCTCCGCTGGAATGATAGGGGCCGGCAGATCTCCCTCTGCCTGGCCTCCACCTCTGGGAAGGCCTCTACCAGTCTGCCCTCCACCTCTAGGTGGACGAACCACCGATGCTGAAAATGTAGGCTGATAGCTCTATTGTACAGCCTTGCCCCGAATCCTGGCACAAGTCCTCCTCATATGGCCTGGATCCCACACTCATAACATCTCGCTGGTGGCATGGCCTGCTGCCCTGAAGAAAAACCCTGGATAGCTGGTGGACAGTGAGAACCCCCTGGCATGGCACTGAAGTAAGGACTAGAAGACCCCTGATGACCGAAATACCCACCTGAGGAACCCTGAATGGCTGGTGGACGGTAGGAACTCTCTGGTATGGCGCTGAAATAAGGCCTCACTGGAGCACCACGGGAAGGCGGTGGAGGAGCTGAATATGGAGGTCTTCTAGGCTGGCCTCTACCGAACTGACCTCTACCCCTGGCGGGGACACCTCTAAAATCTCCTGAAAATCTAGCTCTCTTATCCTGCTGACTCTACTCTCTGCCCCTCGAATGATAACCCTCAATCCGGTGAGCTATCTCGACCACAAGCTGATAGGGAGTCCCTATCTCCACCTCTCGGGCCATGTTGGCCCTAATACCTGAGTGCAGCCCAACTACAAATCTCCGCACTCTCTCAGCATCAGTAGGAAGTATCATAAGGGCATGACGAGACAAATCCGAAAACCTGGCCTCGTAGTCTGTCACTGACATCTGTCCCTGCTCCAGGTGCTCAAACTGATACAGCAGCTCTTCCCTCTCAGAGGGTAGAATATACCTGTCCAGGAACAACTGATTAAACTGCTCCTAGGGGATAGGAGGGGAACCTGCCGGTCTACCAAGGACATAGGACTGCCACCATCTGCGGGCCCTGCCCTCAAGCTGAAAAGTAGTGAAGTCAACTCCATGGGACTCTAGTATCCTCATATTGTGCAGTATGTCCCTGAACCTATCAATGAAATACTTGGCATCCTCGCCCTTCTCACCTCCGAAGATAGGAGGGTGAAATCGGGTCCATTTATCCAGTAACTTCTGCGGATCACCGTCCGCAGCTGGTCTGAGCTCAGGTGCTACTACTATTGGCTCGGCTCCACCCATGGGCAGTGTACCCGGGGTCTGATAAACTGCTGTTGCATGGCCTGAAGCCTGGGCAGTAGGGGTCTGGGCTCCCCCTCCTGCCTGAGATGTGGCAGGATCCGCTGGAAATAAACCAGCCTGCGTCATAGTGTCCATAAATCTCATTATACGGCCCATGACCTCCTGGAAGCCTGGCGCCGTCATAAAGTCTACTGGGACAGGATCTGCTGGGGGCACCCGCCCTGCTCCTCTGTAATAGGATCCTCTGCCGGATCTGCTGGGTGTGCGACTGGAACAGCTCTGGGACACCCTCGTCCCATACCTCGGGTCGGCGCCCTCCCCCAGCCTCTGCTACGGCCTCGGGCAGCGGGGGTAGCGGCATCTCCCGAGTCTGGAATGTCAGCCGCGCGAGTCCTCACCATCTGTGAGAGAATAGAAATATAAGACCTAATAAACCATCAATTGCACGATAGAACATGAATAAATAGAGGTCTCCTAACACCCTATAGCCTCCCGAAGATAAATACAGACGTCTCTGTATCGATCCGCAAGACTCTATTAGGTTTGCCCGTGACTTGTGAGACCTACGTGAACCTAGAGCTCTAATACCATGTTGTCACGACCCAAATCCTAATTTAGGCCGCGATGGCGCCCAACTTCGATGTCAGGCAAGCCAACTTTAATTTACTAGTGATCCCTTTTTAATTTATAAACAATTCACCAAACTTAAGAGGTTTTTCTTTCAAAACATAAATTTGAAGTAAATTAGTGACTTAAACAACCAAAGTGAGAAATAAATATAGTAATCACCACCATCATTACAACCCAAAAGAATAGAATATCCACTACGTGGGCATGCCAGGAACTGGCGTCACAGGTCTACGGGCATCTAATAGAAATTAGTATCCAAAAGAAAGTACAAGTTTGCCCTACTGTCTGAAGAAATAGTACAGACATAATAAAAGAAAAGAGGAAACCCAAGGTGCTTCCAGAGATAAGCGTCAAGGAAAGCAGCTCACCGAGAAATCCACGCCCACTATACGTCAGAGACGAGCGCCGGATAAATACCTAGATGCACCTGCTCAGAGCCTGTACAATTAAGTATAGAAGCATAGCATGAGTACATAAACAGATATGTACCCAGTGAGTATCCCGCCTAATCTCGAAGAAGTAGTGACGAGAGGTAGACGTGATACTTACTAGGGAAAAAGTTCAAATAACATAATTTAATAAGGACTAGGCAAGCATAACAGTCGTAGTAATCATAAAGACATAAAATATCAAGTTTAAGTGTAATTACCTTTGCATGTCAAATTTCACTAGAATATAATGTACCAAATTCCCATTTTCACATGAAACTGTTTATACAATTACAACAAAACTTCCAGTAAATTATATAGCACATAATAGGCCGAAAGCGTACGGCCGAAGCGTCCGAAAATAAATGTGCACTGCCGAGGGTCGAACGGCTCGAACAATAGATGCATCTATTACCCCGATCGCGAATCGAACATGCGACGCGGTTGACATAATAGTAGGGCTATTCCGCTCACGAATCATACATGTGATGTGGATGCCGCATACATACATAAAATTATCAATATTTAGGGAGTTAACCGAGATTATACTTTGAAGCAAGAACTTAAGCAATATAATATGGAACATAACTTCCTATTATTCTCATGCCAATTCAAGGATAATAAGCAACTCAAAATGCATTTAGGAACACATGTAAGGAACATATAAGCATGCTTGTGAGTCCTAGAACTACCCAACATAACATAGTAGTAGCTACGCACGGACTCTCGTCACTTCGTGCGTAGCCCCGGCAAATAAGGGCATGCAATTGCTTATAATCACCCATGGGGACAATTCCCTCTTACAAGGTTAGAAAGGGGACTCACCTAGTGTCGAACCTACTCTCCGGGTCAAGAATGCGCCCGAAAACTCCAAACTCGTTACCCAAGGACTCGAAACTAGCCAAATGTTATACAAATATATCAATTTATACTCAAAAATATGGAATTCTCCTATTTACTTAGTTATTTCACCTTACTTTGAAAATTCCTAAAATGTACCCCGGGCCCACATGCTCGGATTCCGGAAATTTTTGAAGGAATCAATTACCCATAGCCTAAGGATCATTACTATATAGTTTTTGTGTGATTTCATGGAAAATTCCTTGGTAATTCTTCCAATTTTTATAAAACCTAGGTTTTCACTCTAACCCTTAAATTTCCACTAATTAATGAGTTAATCTACCTAAGAATCCAAGTATTAGACTAAGTTTAGGGTAGGAATTTCTTACCTCAAAATAGCTAGGTCGTTTGGCTCTCTTGCATGCTCAAAAATCACCCCAAGGAAGAAGAAGAATGCCCAAAAATGGTTCAAGTCCCGTTTTAAAAACACACTGCCCAGCTGCCCCTTCTATGCGAACGCATCAGGGGCAGTGTGTTCGCGATGAACAAATGGCCAGGGCCTGATGAGGCCGTCTATGCGAACGCAGAGGCTAGCTTGGCTAGACCTACGTGAACGTGGCTGGGGGGTGCGAACGCACTGAGTAAGGGCTAAGCTGGTCTGCCAAATGCCCTACCCTATGCGAACGCGGAGCACCAATGCGAACCCATAGGGAAAATTTTCACCCCTGCCCAGATCCTTATATGCGAACGCGGCAGAGCAACCGCGAACGCATAGAAGGAAACCAGACACAGAAATTATGGTGTTTTGCATTTAACTCTGCGGGTACGAAACTCACCCGAGCCCCTCGGGACCCCGTCCAAAGGCACTGGCAGGTCTGTATTCATGATACGGACTCGCTCAAATTTACGGAACGTGAAAAGCAACAACAAAACTAAGAATTCAACCCCAAAACCAAATTGAATCAAACTTTGAACTTAAAGTTCTAGAATTCGCTTTCAATGCGCCGAACCGACCTATACTAATCGGAATGACACCAAATTTTGCAAGCAAGTCATAAATGACATTACGGAACTATTCCTGGTCTCAGAATTCCGTTCGGACCTCGATAACACAAAAACACGTTCCAACCTAAATTTCAAACTTAAGGAAACTCAAATTTCGATATTGGGCGTCGAAACGCCCCCGGGTTATCCAAAACCCATTCCGAACATACGCTCAAGTCCGAAATCATTATACGAAGGTACCGTAACCGTCGAAACTCGATTCCGAGATCGTTCACTCAAAATGTTGACCGAAGTCAAACTTGGCCTTAAAGGCCAACCTTAAGGAACCAAATGTTCCTATATCACTCTAAACGCTTCCGAATCCCGAACCACCCGTCCCCGCAAGTCATAAATCACAATAAGCTGCTATGGGAAATTTTATTTAGGGGGACGGGGTTCTGATACACAAAACGGCGGGTCGGGTCGTTACATTAAATTATTTTAAATATAAAAAATATAATATTCTTTTTTGAGACGGACTAATACGAAGTTAGTGTCATATAAAATAAAATAAATGGAGTAATATATATGTTGAAAGAAATAATTGTACTTAGTGAATTAATCAAGGTGCTCAACGAGTTTATTCACACACTATTTATCTACGCTAAAAGCGCGAAACCACTATATTTTACATTAAAAATAATTATAATTTAATATTTTCTAATATTTAGGATTTTAAAATTAACTAAAATTTTCTTATTAAGCTTTTTCTTATTTGAACTATATAAGAAAGCCTTAATTAGGTATCTTGAATAAAGATATGAATGGTTGAGCATATGATAAATGGACATTGACCTAATTCAACCCTAAAAGGTAGCTCATGAGGTGTAACTATCGAAGCAATTTAGAGAGATCACCCATCCCTTAAACGACCGATGTGGGACTCTCTTCAACACCTATAACATAGGAGCTCTTGATGAGCCCCGCCCTGATACCATAATAGAAAAATATGCTTGTGTTTAGCTTAATCTCAAAAGTTAGCGCATGAGGTGAGGATGACCTAAAACCATATAAAGACAGGGGCGGATTTAAGCCTAATGTATTGGACACGTGAACCCATGGTCTTTCTGTCAAATTAGATATCTTATGTATATATTTTTTAAAATTGATTTAATATTATATGCTGGCATCTATGCTCCAAAGAGACTAAATGATGCACTTGGTTGAATACTGAGTTATTTATCTAGAGTAGAGCTTATTCCTATTTAGTAATTTTTTCTTCTTTATCTATTTATGCATCCATGTTATAGAAACCTTAAATCCGCTACAAAGAGACCTATTTATAGTTTTTCCACATGATATGGGACTCAACATCATACATATCCATTAACACTATAATGTCGGATTACCTCATTAAAGCATGATAATTTGTTCGTTGCTTTATGTCAATTAATATTTGAATCGATTATTTAGCTTGAGAAATCATTTTTATAGTTCTTTTAATTTTTTTTCCTTTTACAAAAGGCATTACTGTTGCATCTAGGTAGTCGCATAACCTATCCAAATCAAACACTAATTGATTGTTTCAGGTTCAAAGTTAACGGCAAATTAGATGATGATATTTATATTACTATTATTTAGAAGCAGCAGTTAAAGGAATCCGGAACCTTAATATTGTCCTTTTGGACAAAAAGAATTTTAATAAGTGGTAAAAAAAAGTGACCAAACTATATATAACGCACTAATTCTGTGCGATATATCTTAACGGTAACTTTTGCCGTTAAGGTATAGCGCACAGAATTAGTGCGCTATACCCTCTGACAAAAAGACTGCCCCAGTATAGCGCATGTATTTTGTACGCTATACCTATAGCGTGTTTTTTTTGCGCGTTGTACCAGCTTTTTTGGCCCCACCAATAATAACTGACATAACAATAATTCAAATGTGTATAGCGCACAGAATTTGGGCGCTATACATCAAAAGAAAAAATTTCTCCGGCTAGCCATTTCCTATATAAAGAGGTTAGGATCGTAGGAAAAATCATTTAAAAAATATTTTAAGTCTCGTTCAAACGTTTGTTGTTGTTAAAGTCTCCAATATTTTTTCATTATGTCTGAAGAAGGTAGAATAAGAGTTTCATTATATTGGGGGGGAGGGGGGGCGGGGCGAGGTTGTGATGGAGAATAACTCTGTGACGTACAGTTTACCTGTACAGTCATGTTAAATTGCCACTTACAATGGAGTACGATAAATTGATATCGTTGTTATGCAAAAAAATGAGTGTGAGGAAACGTTCAGTGATACTTAAAGTAACCGGAAGATATCTGTATTTCGTCACTCCGCAAGGGGTTATTTTTTTCTCGGAGTTTAACATCGACGATGATGAAACTTTGAGGGATTTTTTGAGTACTCCGGATGAATTCCGGGAATTTCTTGTAACCACAATGTTGGAGATGTACGTCAAGGTCGAAGACGTTCCCAACAATGAGTTTGCGCGTAGTAGGGATAACCCCCAGTCATCGAGTGGTTATTCTGGAGCAGTTTTTTCCGGACAGGTTCTGGATGAAAGAGTTTTCCTTGATATAAACTTATCACCGCCGGCGAATGAGCAGCGAGAATATAATTTCTCTCCTGCTTTCCATAATTCACAAGACGAGTGGTAAACTTCAATTTTCCTTTGTGTTATGATGTACATTTTTGTTGTATTAAATTTGTATTAACGGTCATATATTTAACAGGAGGTACCGGTCGGATATGAATTTTACAAGTGGTCCATCCGGGAGTCATCACCTAAATGAAAATGTCCATCATGGAATTTCATCACATTACGACTTGTAAGTGAAGTGATATAGCTATATGGAAAGTATTTATTAATTTCAGTAGCTTATTATTTTGTTGGTTGTGCAGTGAAAACGAGCAAGTTGAATCACCCGTACTCACGCAATTGCCCGAAGACGACATATTAAATCGAAATCTGGCAGATGCACAGAGTGGGGAAGAGAACAGTGATTACGACAACAATGCCAATGAATCCGGAGACGAGACACCCTTTTCTCGTGAGGATGGTGATGATAAGGATGAGGAGGAAGAACCTGATTTGAAGAGAGAGTATGCTCCACCACCACCACCACCCCCCCCTAGACGAAGAGTGTACGAGTCAGAAGTGTCGTTTCATTCAAGGGAGATTCCTTACATTAATAACTTGCCAAGCATGCCGGATGTGGAAGCTCTCACAAGGGATTTTGATGAAATTCGAACAGCAGTGTAGAATGAGTCTAGACCAACGGTGCTGGAAAAGGGCATATTTTTTCCTGATAAAGCGCGCGTAAGCAGGGCTTGTAAAATGCACAATGTAAAAGAGTGTCGTGAGATGCAGGTATGGGAGTCAAGTCCGTTGGTATACAAGGCTATTTGCCGCATGTGGTTTTGGTCATGTCATTGGATGTTGCGTTTGACCAAGAAGAAGACATATCTGTGAAAAGTGGGTAAATACTTTCCCACCCACACATGCGAAATGGACACATTCAACGGGAATCACTTCAACTTGGATATTGACTTGATTTCTCTTGTACTTATTCCGCACCTTGAAGCGTCCATAAGGTATAAAATCAAAAAGTGCATTACATCAGTCCACCAGGAATATGGCCATACCATTACGAAAAGAAAGGCATTTCTCGGGCGAAAATGAGCGTTTGAAATTGTCTACGGTAACTGGGATAAGTTATTTGCATCTCTATCAAAGTAAATGGCCGCACTGCAGCATTTTAACCCTGGGACGGTTGTTGAATGGAAGCTTGAGCGGAGTCCGGAAAAACGAGAATATATATTGAATTACGTGTTTTGGGCGTTTAAACTAGCAATTGATGGTTTTTCGCATTGCCGACCCGTAATATCCATAGACGGCACTCATGTCTATGGCAAGTACGATATCAAGCTATTGATAGACGTGGCAGTAGATGCTAATGGACAGATATTTCCTCTAGCTTTTGTTGTTTGTGCCAATGAAAGCACAAAGACGTGGACTCTGTTTGTGAACCACTTGAAAGAGCACGTTGTCAAACAACGTTCCGGTATTTGTCTAATATCTGATCGGCACGGTGATATCTTAAGTTCTGTGGAGAACTTGCCTGCATGGCAAGAACCTTATGCATACCACCGTTACTGTGTGAGGCACTTTAAGGCCAATTTTCAGAAGGCATATCCTAACAAGGATCTACATGATTTGATGTGGATGGCAGCAACAGACCACCAACAACATAAATTTCGGAGGCACATGGAATCTATCAGGCAAGAAGACGAGGCAGCCTATTGTTGGTTAATGCGACATCATCCTGAAAAGTGGATTTTGCATGCGGATGGTGGCAGACGATGGGGAATTTTGACTACAAACGTGTTAGAGTCTTTCAACGGGTTATTGAAGTCGGCAAGAGGATTGCCTGTCACAGCCATGGTGCAGATATCGTTCAAGCAGATGGCGGAGAGGTTTGTTGAACGGTCTGCAGCTGCAACGACATTGATGGAAAGGGGTGTTGAATTTATTCTAGTGCTNTGAGCATTATTGGTCGCCGGAACCATTTAAAATGGTGTGCAACAAGTCCTATTTGCGTCGAATACAGGTGCAGAAGAGAACGTGTAAGCGGAACCAAATGGATGTCAGTGATACCGTTTATGCGCGCAAATGTGGTATATGATCGCAAACAGGACACGACCGTCGAAAATGTCCTTCAGCTGGTTTGGGTGGCAATACTAATCAAGCTCATGGTGGGTGTTCTTCTAGTGTGCCTAACTATCCATGAGTTTATGTTGTAATAATTAGTTGTTTTGTTTATGTTGCAAGATTTATGAAATAAATTTATGTTTGTTAATTATTATTTGAACTTTTCCATTTAGTTTTTTAAATGATAATTTAATAAAATTATANTCATTCTAGTTATTTTGTGCGCTCAAAAATTACTAATAGCAAATCTTTCATTAAAAGCAAGATTTTTTTTAACGCACAAATGTCTCAACCTCTTTATACACCAAGGTGCAAGTGTGGAAAAAGATGCATGATGCAAAATTGTTGAGAGAATGGTGAAGTTGGACGCCGCTACTGGCACTGTGTGAACCAGTTTTATAAGGTTCCCGACAAACCTATTTGCGATTTTGAGGTATGAGTTGATGAACTATGTTATCATGAATGCTACAAAGAATCTTTGCAGCATCTTCATTATTTGTGTTTAAAACAATGGGAACGTGAAAGAGAAAATAAAAGAGAGGTTGCGGAGTTGAAGGCGAAACTGAAAGAGGTAAAAGAAGAAAAAAAATTGGAAGAATAATTTAAGTGGTTGGATCAGAGAATATTAGGTGGAAGGGACTAAACTTGCGTTGTATGTGTTTAGTGTATTACCTTATCTTTATTTTCCCATGTCATGTATTTTTATTATGTTGTCCTGCTATGTTTGTGTTTGTGTTTGTGTTGTAGTAATGAATTTTAATTAATGTTTTCCTTGTTTGTTGTACTGAACTTTATTTTAATTGTACTGGAATTTAAGTTTTAATGCTCGTGTTTGTGGTTGTAGTATGAAACTATCTAATGAAAGGGGAAATAAGAAAATTGTTGTTAATGTATACAAAAATATTATTTACATCAAATACAAAAAAAGGAAGGACAAATCAATGTGTCCCGCATCCGGTGTGCCTCAACGCAGCCGCTGGCCTGAGGCGCATCCCATCCCGCCCGGGTACGCTATCGGGAACATCATCATCAAGTCGCCTCCTTATAGCCGGATGCGGCGCAGGATGAAAGGTATCAGTGGTGCTGTCAGGATCGATATAAGGGGCCGTCGGTACAGTAGAAGCCTGCATAAGAATAGAAAGCTCAGTATAGAAAAGTATATAATAATTCACAACAATTTAAATTGTCTTACCATGATCTCGTCGGGCTCCTGAATGCAATCATATGTCGCAGCCACGTCAGCATCGCGTGAAGCCTTAAAAAGGAAATTAATAAAGTTATAGAAAATAAATAAGTTACAGTTAAAATAAATTCAAATTCAATACTAATAAACTCATACCTGCGAATGTGATAATGAGCCATAACTTAGTTGGCGCCCACAATGCAAAAATTGGGTGGGCCAGTCCTCATCAGCGGGTCGGCCAATAGCCTGCACAACGTAACAAATATAAACTACATATATGGCACTAAATTACAGTTATAATAATTAATAATAACAGAAAACATACCAATGCTTCGTGTTGCCCGGCGTATGGAACGTACCGAACGTCAGCCGGATGAACGTGGTGGTACCATGACATATATCCTTGAATAGTCACCGCCTGAATCCGCGTAGGTAGGGGCAAAATCAACTGATCTCGCTGGTCCCAAATATGCATCTGCGCCGCAAGCCATGTCATAAATGCGTCCTCCGCCCTGGAACGATCATCCCACTGATAATGTATAGCCTCCCATATAGGCGGCCTCGGTATATACTGCGGACGGACAAACTGACGAAGTACCAGCTCAGAGGCATGATGCTCCACAATATCGAGGCATATGAGCGGGGCAGAAGTGCTCCAAATCGGTTGGCCGAACGAGCAATAATCTGGCAGGGTACCGACCAAATCATCGTTGTATGGCATCCAGATGAACTATCAAATAAGAACACAAAACATGAGTATGCGCAACACTAAGTTAATCTATACCAGGTAATTTAGGTACATATTTACTTGTGCGCCCTCCAGCAGATTCAGCACATCCCTGCAGAGGGGGAGATTATGATAAGCATCATACTCTCGTACAAGTCTACGGCGGAGAAACCACCTCCTGGCTAGAGGGAGAAACGGAGGTGATACATTAGGAGGTAACTGTGGTAGAGGTAGCTGAAACTACAGAAACCGCTCCCAGGCCAAAACCTAACATACAAAGTTGACGTAAGGTATAAGATTAATTCTAACTAGGTAGAATTGGAACTAATGAACATATTATTCGAATATGTTGTCACCTGTAGAAGCGACATAAAGCCACAAACGTCTCTCTGTGTGCCCATGCAAGCCCCGCAGATCTTCCTGTACAAGTAGGCGAGAACAACACCACCCCAACTGTATAAGGGTAAGTCATCTAGCGCGACAATATGATAAAGAAATCGCAAGCTTACTAGGTTCCCCGAAGTGTTCGGGAACAACACCCTCCCCTCGCCCAAATAGAAGAAGCAACAACAACCTCGTATATCGACTAATATCTACCTCCTCTGTCTCAGCGGTGATAGTGGGGTAGATTACCTCCAGGTACTGTCTCATAGGGGTCAAACTCATTCGACTGACCCCCGACGATGCAGTATCGTCCTCTGGCCTGAAATCCGTGAGCCTCTGCAACATATCCAAATAATTCGCACGCGACAAAGATCTCATAAGAATAGGCAGTGAAATGGGCAAGCCATCAGCGGGTAGGCCATATAAAACCTCCACGTCCTGCAGCGTGATGGTGGCCTCGCTAATGGGCAGGTGGAAAGTGTGCGTCTCCGGACGCCACCGCTCAATCAACACTGTGATCAAAGCCCAGTCGAGCTGCATCCGGCCGATCTAAATAATCCTATAAAATCTCGTGTCCTCCAGGCACTGGACTACACGGGGATGGATATCGCTATCCCTCAAAAAATCCCACATGTCATCCACTCTCCTAGCGCGGAGAGTCTGCATCAGTACCTGTCTGTCCCATATATGGGCGGATCTATGATCGCCTTGTAGCACTAATAGCTCACGAGAGTAAGGGCCGGGATGTAAATCAAAACAACATTAATTATATGTTTAATATGTAAATTAAATAATAATTTTTTGAGTTACACAATTTTTAGAGTTATACAATATTTATACATATGGGTTCCATGCTCGATATTTGAGGCCCAGTAGTACCAAACAATCATTAATAATTATGTGTGCCAAATTTAATATTTTTATAATTTTGTGTGTTTGTTTATACTTAAATTATTAATTTTTCATTATTTAACTGTACAAAGTGTGTGTGTGTGTGTATATATATATATATATGGGTTCCAGGCTCGATATTTGAGGCACAGTAGCACCAAATTATCATTAATAATTATGTGTGTCAAATTCAATATTTTTTATAATTTGTGTGTTTATTTTATAATTAAATTATTAATTTTTCATTATTTTATTGTACAAAGTATATATATGGGTTCCAGGCTCGATATTTGAGGCCCAGTAGCACCAAATTATCATTAATAATTATGTGTGTCAAATTCAATATTATTATAATTTTGTGTGTTTGTTTTATAATTAAATTATTATTTTTTCATTATTTAATTGTACAATATATATATATAGGCTCGATATTTGAGGCCCAGCGGCACCAAATTATCATTAATAATTATGTGTGTCAAATTCAATATTTTTATAATTTTGTGTGTTTGTTTTATAATTAAATTATTAATTTTTCGTTATTTAATTGTACAAAGTGTGTGTGTGTATATATATATATATATATATTTGAGACCCAGTAGCACCAAATTATCATTAATAATTACGTGTGTCAAATTCAATATTTTTATAATTTTGTGTGTTTGTTTTATAATTTAAATTCATAAATTTTAATAACTTAATTGTACAAAGTTTGCATTTTCAACTACCAGTATAAGATACTTAAATTAAAGGGATTCTACGCTAAAATACTACACTTTACTACGCTAAAAGGCTCTATATTTTACTACGCTAATAAATAATCTAAACTAAATATAAACAACAAATACATTTTAATCACAAATAAAACACAAAACGACATGGAAACACAAATATATAAGTCTGGATATTAACAGACAAATTTATTTCACAATTTTATATTTTTTTATAAAATACTAATATTTAAGTCCGGATAAATGTAACATACTAGTTTCGCAAATAAAACACAAAACGAAATAGAACACATTCAAATCAACTAATATGCATTATTATAAAAGTTTCAACATAAAATAAATCGAAATACCTCGATTTAGTATTTTTGGAAAGCAAATTGGTTGAAAATTTGAGTCCGAAAGAGTGAACCCACAATAATACGATGCTCTACTCCGAAGTGGGACCTACGTTCTACACCTTTTGTGTGTCGAGGGGGCCCATATATTTATTTATTTTACTGTGTCGAGGGGGGACTAGATTTAGAGAGAAAGGTAAAAAATGGGGGAGACGATCTGGTGGGGTTGGGGAAGACGAAGAGGATTAAATTAAGCTGGTATAGTGCACAAAAAAACACGATATATGTATAGCATACAAAATACATGCGCTATACTGGGGCAATTTTTTTGTTTGAGGGTATAATGCACTAATTTTGTGCGCCATACCTTAACGACAAAAGTTACCATTAAGGTATAGCGCACAGAATTAGTGCGTTATATATACTTTGGCCACTTTTTATTTACCACATATTACAGTTCTTTTTGTCCAAAAGGACAATATTAAGGTTCCGGACTCGCAGTTAAAGTGTACGAACACAACACTGAACGTTGTACATAAAGCAGTAAAATTGTACCATAAAGTTTTTGGCTGGTGAATAGACACGTGTATTCCAATTTTCTTCAGCAAATACGGGGCATTAGTAATACGACTTTAACAACAGTATTTGGGGCTATCACCAAACGTGATCACGCCTTACTATGTCTTATAAAAAGGACAAAGCGGTCGTTGCAAATATATTCTGAATATTAAGTCCAGAGTCGAATTCCATAGGGAATTAACCTATCAATTACTGTTATCAGACTCACACAATTCCACGTAATCAACTTTCACATATATTTAAATAACAAATGGTTGGTTTTCTACTAACTATTACTTAATGAAACTATAGTAACTAAGAGCTAACTAAGAACGGGTTGTAAACAATAATAGGAATGATCTAAAGTTATGATTTACCCTATTGTTGGAATCCCTTCCCACTATGTTTGGTATAAATTTGCCTAAACTTCTTTATCGATCATGAGCACTCTGACTGCCATAAATCTCTCCCGAGTAATTACGACAATATACTAAACATACTCTCCCGAGTTACGCTAGCTAGCTTTAATTACAGTTCACTTAAATCACACCCAAGGTTTCGTTATCCTTAATACCATCTTTAAACCCTTCGTTATTGATCCCTCATTTACGTCGGGAGTGATGTTGTTCAACAACTACCTAAATATGCAATCTCTCCCGAGTAATCCATACTAAATAGGTACAGCTAACTGAGGGCCCTTCAATCAACAACAACAAGCATATAGTTGAATAAATAGAGAGAAAACTATGGAAAATCTATATTAACATAACGAGAAATTCATCCTTCAATAGGTTACATCAAAACCCTACATTATGAGTTTAGCTACTCATATTCGTAGTAATCAAATCCAAAGTAAATTGCATAATTAAATTACAGAGTAAGGAATAAGGAATGTAAAAATCAATGTTTTGAACTCCCGAGTAGTGTTCCCCGATCTCCTCTTGTCTCCAATGGAAAAAGTCCTTCAAAGTTGTATTTTTGGGTCTATTTATATGTTTGGAATAAGCCCTAAACGTGTAAGTCACTCCTAGTTGCGCCCGGAAAGTGTTTAATACTTGGAAAGTCGGATCTGGACCCTGGGTTTAAGCTGGCCTCGCCAGGCTAAAGCCTGGTCTGGCCTGGCTTTAGACTGGCCTCACCAAGCTAAAGCCTGGTCTAGCCTGGCTTTAGGCTGGCCTCGCCAGGCTAAAGCCTGGTCGAGCTGGCTTTTGCCTGGCTTCTCCTTTTCACCATTTTCACGCGCACTTTCGACGTTTAAGCATTCATTTAGCTCGGCTTCCATCTCTAATTCACCTACACATAAAATAAACTCCATTACGCTCAAACAAAGTGTATTTTTATCATTAAAGCACGTAAAATGCGAGACACATAATGCATTAAATCATGAATTATAACCACACATCAATACCCCACACTTAAACATTTGCTCGTCCTCGAGAAATTAAACTACACTTGTGAACACAACTTATTAAGCAATTCGCTTAACTCGTTATACCAAGAATATTTTAAATAGTTTAAGCACAAATGTGTGACATCCTCGCCTCAATAACCGACTCACAAATACCATGCTTTATTTACAATTCACTTTTACTCTAGCATGGAGGTCAACATTATTACCTTTCCTTTATGAATCATGTGCCCTCACCCAATCAAAGAGCTTAGTTCCACACACCATGAATTTTAATAACATAGGAACTCAAGATAGGAAAAATTCACTCGCTCTCAGAAATAACATTCATATGCCCCAAATGACGTACCATAAACTTTCCCTTAGTGTAATACTCCACTAATCGAGTTCATTCAGTCTAAGATCAAATAGGACTTTCATTGGTTGTAATGTAGGTTGCGGGTCAGGTAGGATACATTTGGATATAAGAGTGATTACACCTCCCTTAAACACTTTAATATAAACACTTTAACCTTCAAGCCCATACTTATGTCAAACCAAAACTCTACCTTAACTTCACTATATTTTACCCCTACTTCTTTAAGCACCATTACATCAATAGCCATCACCATCAGGAATTATTTTTCATACACTACAACTATTATATCAATATCTCTCTCTTTTTTCTTTTCTTTTCTTTTTCTTTTTCTTTCTCTTTCCAAATGGCTTTTATTGACACTTTTTTTTTCCTTTCATACGGTGCACCTTTCTCCTCATTTCATTGTTCCACTTAAAAGCCAACCCACCACCCCACACTTTAACTTTTCCATAATTCATCACAATTCAAGTGCTCATGAGAGGTGACAAGGTTCAAATATATGGTCGGTTCAAACAACGGGGTACAACTTGTAATGTGGTTGCCAAAGAAACAGGATTATAGGCTCAAAGGGGTTAACTACGATACATAACATTTTGGGGGATACTTTATATATATCTGGCTTAACAAAGAAATGCCTATATCACTTCTCTGACTTAACAAGATTACTATTTCGCTTTGCACACACACTTCAAGTTCTAGACATCAAATGCAATGCACAGAATACATATAAACCTCACACAGACTTGGCACAAACTCATTCAGGATTGGTTTTATCATGACACTCCAGTCAAAGCAGTTAAGCAAATTTAACAATTCATGATTTAAGGTATTTATCCTAGAGTCAAAATTAAGCCTAAGCGTCACAACCAGAGTACTGACTATTCTCAAGGCATCACAAAGCTCAGAGATATTGCGACGATTAAATGCATAGTCATCATGAACTCCTACTCCTAAAAATTAAAACTACCTACACACGGTTCAACTAAATAAAACCTTGGAAAAGAACAGCGGCCCAAAGAAAAACCAAGGAGGAATTACCACACTACGTAAAAAAATCTTTTTGGTATTTTCTATAGATTTACTTCCCTCGGGAAAACTGTCTAGGAGATCCATCGTCGAGAAGAGTCCAACATATTTTTGTTTTTTTTTTCTAAATAAAAATAAAAATATTATTCAATTAAATAACATAGATAAAATGGCATAGAAAGTCACCCAGACAATTTTCTCATCCCACACTTAAAATTGTGCATTGTCCCCAATGCACACCATAACTAATAAAAAGGGTAAAAGAAACTCCCTGGTAGGCCAAAGGCCGAAGCACTAGCAGTTGGGAACTCAGACTTCTCCCCAGGCCTGGTCCTTCATGCGGGTACCTCACACTTAATTCCAATCATCTGGTTTGTTGTTGCATCCTTCCAATAGATTTGCTTTCCATGCTCCTTTTGCCTCCACTTTGAACTTAAGAATTGGACCCCAACTTTTGATTCTGCTCTATGATTATGCTCTTGGGGCGATACAAATTGTTGCGAGCCAAGAATTAAATGATTCTTTATGCACTTTTTGGCTTTCAACGGAGGAGTGCCACTTTGCCTAGACGCCCTTGAAAATTTCAGAATATAGTGCTCATCTACCTCGTCCTTTGCCTCTTGCATTGTCTCACACTGAACTGGGCTAACCCCGTTGCTGTCAAAGATGGGGAATATGATTCCCGCATCTAACCACTTAATCACTTCTTTCTTCACCACTTCTTTCATGTTGGGGTTCAGCCTTCTTTTATGTTCTTTGGAAGGTTTGTGCCCATCTTTCCGTAAAATCTTATGCATACAGAAGGACGGATTGATACCCTTGATGTCTGCAATGGTCCAACCAATTGCAGTATTGCACTCCGTTAGTACCTGCAAAAGCTGTTATGCCTGCACATCTAACAAACTAGATGAGATAATAACAGGTAAAGTTGAGTTAGGTCCTAAGAATGCATACCTGAGATGGGCGGGGCAGTGGCTTCAGCTCCAACTTTGGGGGTTCTTCAATGGATGGCTTAGCCGGAGGAGTTTTTCTTTCCTCTAAGTGCAAGGGCTCAAATTCAATATCCACCTTCCAAAAACCTTTGCCTTCAAGAGCAAGTACCCACTCTGCCAATTCTTCTCCATTAGCTTTATTTAGGTTCATGAGACAAGATGCTAGAGGATCTTGAATGTTCAATGTCTCATCATCCTCTTCCAAAATTACATCCACGACATCTATTAGAGAACAATTGGCGAATTCACTTGGTCGCCTCGTAGATTTCTGCACGTTGAATGTTATTTCCTCATCATTTAATCTCATCTTGAGCTCTCCAGTTTCGCAGTCAATTAGAGCTATCCATATGGCCAAAAATGGCCTTCCCAAAATTATGGGAATTTCCTCATCAACCCGACAATCAAGAATAACAAAATCTGCTGGGAACACAAATTTCCGAACCTACACCAACACATCACCAATGATACCAGAAGGCCTCTTTACTGTCCTGTCAGCCAATTGCAATAACATAGACGTGGTCTAACTCTTCCAATCCCGAGTCTTTTATAGATAGCTAGGGGCATAAGATTTATGCTTGCCCCCAAATCACACAGTGCCTTAGCAAATGCAAAGTTACTTATAGTGCAAGGAATTGTGAAACTCCCTAGGTCAGACAACTTCTCAGCAATGGGTCTCGTCACAACAACACTGAAAATCTGAGTTAGAGTAATTTTGGCCAAGTCTTGGAAGTCAAACTTGCGGGACATCAAGTCCTTCATCATTTTCGCATAACCAGGCATCTCCTTTAAAGACTCAATCAATGGAATATTTACCTGAATTTGCTTCAACATCTCCAAGAACTTCTTATATTGCTCATCTTTTTTATGTTTGGCCAATCTCTGTGGGAATGGTGTTGGAGGTCGTTTCTTTCCTGTGATTTGGTTTTTCTCTTGTTCAGGCACTGCCTCCACCACCGGTTTATGTGCTGTCTCAACCTCTTTCTCGGCCTCTTTTTCTTTGCTGGCATCTTCCTAGGCATGTTGTACTGTCACCTCAGTCAACCATGTTGAATCATCTACCTTAATGGGCACTGGCACAAGTGTCTCAGTAGGTCTGCTTTCGCGAGCTATCTCTTGCTCCAAGTCTAGGTCTCTACCATTACGTAGACTCACTGCCATTAGCTGCCTCGGTCCCTGCTCCTTCGGATTTACCTGAGTGTCTGCAGGTAATGTCCCATGAGGACGATTATTCAGCGCCATCGAAATCTGACCCAATTGGACCTCAATATTCTTAATAGCTGACTCGTGTGAATCTACTCTTTCATTTATTTTCGTATTAGACCCAATCATCTGCTGCATCATTACCTCGAGTTTAGCAAACCCATCTTTCTGTCTCTTGTTGTGTTGCTGTTGAGGTGGATCATAACCTTGCTATTAATTCTGATTGTTGTAGCCCTGTTTCCTTTGGTAAGGCACCATATTGCCTTGTGGTCGCATGGCCCCCATATTATTGTTATTATTGTGCTGCTGCGAGGCTGGCCTGTATTGTTGATTCTACTGACTCCAATTCTGGCCACATGGTCTCTGCCCCCATAGTTGGACACATAATTCATGTTTATTGGATAGTGTTGGTGATCACCATCAGCACTTCATGGGCCACCAAATGGCTGACTAATGCAAGATATACATAAGCCCCCATTGGTTGTATCAATTGTGTGCACCTGCTATTTCTGACTTGATTTTTCAACCTTTTTAGTGAGGATGCTCATTTGTGTCATTAGTGTGGCCATATTTTCATCTATAGAGTTAGCTGGATCTAAAGCCGCAGAGTGGACCACAAGAGTGATGGGAGCGTTTCTGGTGGTCCATCCCGAATTTTGTGCCATCTTGTCGAGCAGGATCTTGATTTCTCTTAATGTTTTACTCAAGAATGCTCCACCTGCTGAAGCATCAACATTAGCTTTCAAGTTATCTGCCATACCCATGTAAAATCTATGCCCCAACATCTGCTCAGGAATACCATGGTGTGGACATAAAACCAGCAGCCCTTTGAATCTTTCCCACGTGTCTTGCTATGTTTCTGTTGGTTTCTGTCTGAAGCTCAAGATCTCATCAATTTGTTGGGCAGGTGATGGAATTTATGGGGAGTGAATTGATCCAAGTCTGAGCTGCTCCTGTCACAGAGAATGGAAACAACAATAGCTTTATTGCTTCCGGAGTCACGTTGTGTTGTCTTTGTGTTTGACAGATTGACAGGAAATTCTTTAAGTGCTGTTTGAGGATCTTCAATGTATGACCCCAAGTATAGTCCCTTCTTTCTCAACAAATGCAGCATATTGTTTGTGATTTGGAATGAATCATCCTGTATCTGCGGGACTACAATCGCGGTGGCTAAATTGTCTGATGTGGGTTGTTCCCAATCATACAAAGCAGCCTCTGGCACAAGAGGCGCCACCACCTTCTCATTTGGGTCCTCAATGTTATCCCCATTATCTCTGTTGTTTGCCAGATCTGCCATGTCTGATGCAAGTTGTTCAGTTGAGTCTTGTTGTTGTTTGATTCTCATGTTTGCCTGATTCAAGGCCTTGAAAATTTTCTCAGGATCTAATAATGCTTCAAACACTTCTCCGGTTCTTGAGGAGTTTCTAGGCATGCACCTGTAACACCCAAGATTACAAACGTTAAAATTTCAATGTAGTTGATTGAAAGTGAAGAAAATTGACTACACTAAGAATTTTTTCACTTCTTTTAACTAGGGGTGTGCATTCGATTTATCGATTCGATTTTGACCCTTATCGATAATTACTTATCGATTATCGATTTGTACATATGCTTATCGTTATCGTTTCAATAAGGTTTCGATTTTTTCGATTTCGGTTTATCGATTTTTGGGGCTTATCGATTCGGTTATCGATTACACCAATAAGAAAATTTACGGGATTCCACCAATAAGAAAATTTGCTAGCTCTAAGCGATGTTGTCATGTTTAGTACCCTTACTTAATATATGTATACAATGTGTAAAACATGTATAAATAGTGAATAGCTAATAGAGATAGACGGCTAATCATTACTATATCATACCAAATGATACTACGATTAATTAATTTAATTCAGGCAGACTAATTATTCTTCAGCTCCTTACCTAACTGACCAAAAGAACTTCTACCAAATTACAATCAACTTACTAGAGAACCCATTTGGAGATAGAGAATTATCAGGNCAATTTATCGATAAATCGATAAGCGAAGTGGACAAAATCGAAATCGAAATCGATAACTCAATAAGAAAATTTTCCGAATCGAAATCGAAATCGATAAATCGATAACAAATAATCGATTCGATTTATCGATAAACCGATTCGAATGCACACTGATGCGAGGCTAGAATTCATGATTTTAAGCATTATATACCTTGAATTTTATGTGCTTTAATGATAAAAATACACGTCGTATGTGCCTAATGGAGTTTATTTAATGTGTAGGTGAGTTGGAATTGGAAGCCGAGCTAAATGAGAGCATAAACATCGGAAAATACGTGCAAGAGTCTAAAAGGAGCGATCCGGGACAAGCCTGGCGTTAGCCAGGCATTAGAACCCTAACGCCAGGGGGTGCCTGGCGTTAGACCCCTAACGCCAGGGTGCCTATTTCGGTAAAGTCCGAGTTTTAAAGGTTTT
>ML432137.1:88358-182526 GCA_005239525.1 Nicotiana knightiana | reverse complement strand
GCTCTAATGATGTGTACGGAGAATATCGACCTTACGTCGCTCCGAAATGTTCAGAACATGATTTCAATGAGTCCTACATGCATTATATATATATATATATATATATATATCTATTTTACTCTACCGAGCTGCATTATAGTCGGTCGGGTATGGCACCTATTGTGCAACCACTGATCAGTTGGGTTTACCGAGTCCTCTTTGAGGCTGGGTATGATATGATGATGATGATGCCCACAGAGGTGGATGTTGATACGATAATGATGATGCCCACAGAGGGGGATGTTTTTAAAAGATTATGTGTATATATGTATCAAGCATTTCATGTTATTGTCTCTTAGAAGCACTCAGATGTTACAGGTTGTATCTTCTCTACCTCTTTTTACATTATTGTTCATATTTATATTGACCTGCCTTACATACTCAGTACATTGTTCGTACTGACGTCCTTTTTATTGTGGACGTTGCATGTCGTGCTGCAGGTCCTGATAGACAGGTAGACGTAGTTCCCCCACCACAGTAGGCTTTCCAGTTCAGCGGTTATAGGTATGAATTTTTTGTTATAGATATTATGGGTATGTCGGGGCCCTTTTCCGACTATGTTGCATTACTTATGCTCCTTTAGAGGCTCATAGACAGGTGTCGGCTTATGTATAGTTTGGTATGCCTTGTCGGATGATTTTTGTTGTATAATCTTTCATGGAAGCGTGGTAGCTCCTAACTTATATGTAGTTTCTTGGCAGTCTTGTTATCCCATGTTATCCATGTTCATTCCATTATCTATCATTGTTTGGTGTTCATAATCTATATCTACCACTTATATTGATCTCGTCGGCCCTTAAAGATAATAAGAAGATTAGATAAAATGTAAGTTGGGCAAGTATGGCCCGGGTACTAGTCATGATCCTCCAGTTTGGGTCGTGACAAACTTGGTATCCGAGCAAGTCTATCCTAGGGGTTGTCTATGAGTCGTGTCTAGTAGAGTCTTGATTATTGATGTGTAGCACGCCACATTTATAATCAGGAGACCACGTGACATCTAGGGTTGTTACCTTCTTCCTAAATCTAGATCGTGCGTAGAGTTGAGTCCTTAGTGTTTCATCTAATATTAACCTTGTTTTCTTTCAGCGATGCCTTCGACTAGGAAGCAATCGATTAGTCGAAGACTTGATATAGCTGCGGGAGAGGGTACCAGTTAGGTGCCTCAAGCCAGAGTAGGCCAAAGTGAGGCTCACAGTGAGATGCCGTCTCATACCTCATCTACTCTGTCTCATCCAGAGGATATTAGGAGGAAACCAGCACCACTAGTTCCTCCGTCTGGCCCTATAGAGCAGGATATGCGGAGTGCGGTACAATTGTTGACTAGATTGGTAGCTGCTCAGGCTCAGAGGCAGAATACCGGTGTTGTTGATAAACCGGATAGTACGAGAGTTCGTGATTTTATTAATCTAGACCCTCTAGTGTTTACCAGATCAGACACCAAGGAGAACCCACAGACTTTTATTGATTAGGTTCATCGTATACTAAGGGTTATGCATGCTTCAGATACAGAGGAAGTAGAGTTGGCTTCATATCGGTTACAGGATTTAGCGGTTTTCTGGTATGATAGTTGGGAGAGATCCAGGGGTCTGAATTCCCCTCCAACTATGTGGAAGGAATTTTTTGAGGCCTTTCTTCGTCACTATTTGCCCGTTGAGATACGACGAGCTAGTTCAGATAAGTTTTTGAACCTTAGGCAAGGTAATATGAGTGTGCGAGAGTATGACATGCAATTTGATTCTTTAGCAAGGTATGCTCCTCATATGGTGGCCGATATGAGTGATAGGGTTCATATGTTCGTGAACGGGTTGGGATCACATCTGATAAATAAGTGCACGAAAGCCTCCTTGGTGGAGGGAATGGATATTTCCCGTATTCAGGCTTATGCTCAGACCCTAGAGGATCGTAAGTGCCAGCAAAGGGCAGATAGGGAGCAGGATAGGGGCCAGCATAAGAGGGCGAGGTTTGTAGGGTATTCTCATGACTTCAGAGGTAGTGTTAGGCCCCAGTTTTTGAGGAGTTCGGCGCCACCTGTAGCTAAGGCTCCTCAACAGTTTTAGAGGCCTCGGTATGATCGATTTACCTATTCTGGTCCAGGTCAGAGTTTGCGGGCATCAGGCTCGGAATATCATAGAGATACTAGTCAGACGAGACTCCCAACACCCCGTTGTGATCAGTGTGACAAGGCCCACTTTGGACTATGCCGTCGAGGTTTTGATATGTGCTACTCTTGCGGACAGCATGGCCATATGAAACGGGATTGTCCTAATAGAGAAGGTGGTGGTATGGCTCAGCCAACTGGATCTGTGTCTGGTTCTTCCTCATCAGTTCGACCTCCAGCACGGGGTTTTCAGCAGTCGACAGGTCGTGATAGAGGTAAAGGTGAAGTGTCGAGTTCGAGTGGTGCTCAAAATCGAACCTACGCTCTAGTAGGTCGATAGGATCTCGAGTCGTCTCAGGATGTTGTTACAGGTATATTGTCTGTGTTTTCTTACGATGTATATGCGTTGATTGATCCGGGATCTACATTATCATATGTTACACCTTTTGTGCTAATAAGTTTGGCGTTGAATCTGAATTGATAAGTAAACCACTTGTGGTATGTACTCCGATAAGAGATTCTGTAATTGCTAGAAGGGTATATAAAGGTTGCATAGTGATGATTTGTAGTAGTCAAACCTTGGTGAATTTATATGAATTAGAAATGGTTGATTTTGACGTGATAATAGGAATGGACTGGTTGGACTCATGCTATGAAAATGTTGATTGTCGTACGAAGATGGTTAGGTTTCAATTTCCTAATGAACCCGTCATCGAATGGAAAGAGAACATTGCTACGCTGAAAGGTAGGTTATTTCCTATCTTAAGGAAAGGAAGATGATCTCAAAAGGGTACATTTTCTCGTTCGCGTTAGGGATGCGGAGACAAAGCCGCCTACTCTACAATCAATTCCCGTGGTCAATGAATTTCCATGTTTTCCCAGATGAACTTCTAGGCCTTCCACCTGAAAGGGAGATTGAGTTTAGAATTGATGTATTGCCTGACACTCAACCCATATCTATTCCTCCATATAGGAAGGCCCCGGTAGAGTTGCGCGAGTTGAAGCGCAGTTGAAGGACTTGCTGGATAAGGGCTTCATTAGGCCTAGCACCTCACCTTGGGGTGCGCCAGTCCTGTTCGTGCGGAAGAAATACGGGTCGTTACTGATGTGTATCGACTATCGATAATTGAATAAGTTTACTATAAAGAACAAGTATCCACTTCCAAGTATTGACGACCTGTTTGACCAAATCAAGGGTGCCAATTATTTTTCCAAGATTGACTTATGTTCAGGGTATCATCAGGTGAGGGTTAAGGAGAAGGATATTCCAAAGACGGCCTTCCGGACAAGATATGGGCACTTTGAGTTCTTGGTGATGTCGTTTGGGTTAACAAACGCCCCAGAAGCTTTTATGGATATCATGAATACTGTATTCAGGCCCTATCTTGATGTGTTCGTGATCGTATTCATTGATGACATTTTGGTGTATTCTCGTTCGGAGGCAGAACATGCGGGCCACTTGCAGATAGTATTACAGACGCTTCAGGATAGTAAGTTATATGCTAAGCTCTCCAAATGTGAATTTTGGCTGAACTCAGTAGCATTCCTTGGCCATGTGATATCTGACGAGGGTATTAGTGTCGACACTCACAAGATCGATGTTGTAAAGAATTGGCCGAGACCTACAACACCATCAGAAGTCCGCAGCTTCCTGGGGCTAGCAGGATATTATAGGCAATTTGTAGAAGGGTTTTCCTCTATGTCATCACCATTGACTAGGTTAACAAAGAAAGCTACTAGGTTCCAGTGGTCTGACGGTTGTGAACGATGTTTTCAGGAGTTAAAGAATCGATGACATTTGGGGCAGTGCTCACTCTCCCAAAAGGATTAGAAGGTTATGTGGTATATTACGATGCCTAAGGTATAGGTTTGGGGTGCGTATTGATGCAACATGGGAAGGTTATTGCTTATGCATCAAGATAATTGAAGAATCATGAAAATAATTACCCGACCCATGATTTGGAATTGGCTGCAGTAATATATGCTTTGAAGATATGGCGGCACTACTTATACGGTGTCCATGTTGACATCTAAACAGATCACAAGATCTTACAATACATCTTCAAGTAGAAGGAGTTGAATTTGAGGCAGCGTAGGTGGCTTGAATTACGGAAAGATTACAATGTCGAAATATTGTACCATCCCGGTAAAGCCAATGTTGTGGCAGACGCTCTCAGTCGTAAGTCAATGGGAAGCTTAGTTCACATTGAGGCAAGTAGACAGGGGTTGACTAATGAGCTTCATCAGCTAGCGAATATGAGAATTAGATTGTTAGACGCTAATGAAGGAGGGGTTACTGTACAGAATACATCAGAATCATCTTTGGTAGTCGAGGTAAAAGCACGGCAATATGAAGATCCTACCTTAGTACGATAGAGAGAGAGCATTCAACAGTGTAAAATTACGGCTTTTGAGATCAGAGCATATGGGGCACTAAGATACCAGGGCCGGTTATGTGTGCCTGATGCAGCAGGGTTGAGAGAGAAGATTATGATTGAGATTCATCAATCCCGATATTCCATCCATCCCGGCTCGACAAAGATGTATCATGATTTTAAGGAGCAGTATTGGTGGGATAACATGAAGAAGTCTATTGCAGAATTTGTAGCCCAGTGTCCTAATTGTCAACAAGTAAAAATCGAACATCAGAAACACAGTGGATTGCTTCAGAATATAGAGATTCCGTCCTGGAAATGGGAGGTGATTAATATAGACTTCATTATTGGATTGCCTCACTCTTATCATAAGTTTGACTCCATATGGGTGATAGTTGATCGACTTACAAAATGTGCCCATTTTCTGCCAGTTAAGACAACTTACACAGCTGAAGATTATGCAAAGTTGTATATCAAGGAGATTGTTAGGCTTCATGGTGTACCGATATCTATTATATCAGACCAAGGAGCGCAATTTGAGGCTAACTTTTGGAGGTCTTTTCAGAAGGGTTTAGGCACAGAAGTGAATCTCAGCACTGCATTCCATCCACAGACTGATGGACAAGCTGAACGTACCATTCAAACACTTGAAGATATGCTATGAGCATGTGTTCTGGATTTAGAGGGGAATTGGGATGACCATCTTCCACTTATAGAATTTGCCTACAATAATAGCTATCATTCCAGTATTAAAATGGCCCCGTACGAGGAACTATATGAGAGGAAATGTAGATCACCACTTGGATGGTTCGAAGTCGGTGAAACAGAACTATATATGCCAGATTTCATTCACCAAGCCATTGAGAAGTTGAAACTGATACAAGAGCGGCTAAGGACGGCACAAAGCAGGTGAAAGTCTTATTCTTATGTCCGACGTCGTGATTTTGAGTTCAAGGTTATTGATTGGGTTTTCCTGAGAATCTCGCCGATGAAGGGTGTTATGTGTTTTGGGAAGAAGGGTAAGTTGAGTTCACGGTGTATCGGTTCGTACAAAATTCTCCGACGAATTGGACAGGTTGCTTATGAGTTAGAATTTCCATCCGAATTGGAATTTTTCCACTCGGTATTCCATGTATCTATGTTAAGGAAATGTATTGGAGACCCTTCTCGAGTTGTCCCTATAAAAGATGTAAAAGTTACAGAGGATCTATCATATTAAGAAGTTCCAGTAGCTATATTAGATCGACAAGTCCGCAAGCTAAGAACAAAGGATGTAGCTTCCGTTAAAGTATTGTGGAGGAACAAGAACAGGGAAGAAATTACTTGGGAATCAGAATAGCATATGAAGTCTAAATACCCTTACTTGTTCCAGATTTAAGATAACAAGGATTCCGAGGGGACGCAGGATACATTAGAAGGTGAAACAGCTCTATGAGGTAAGCAATAGCTTGAGAGTACTCTTCCTTAATACACAATGGTGATATGCAGATAGTGTACATATCCATAATGCTTTGCGTAGCCTTGAATGGAAATACGTTGGGTTTAGCTGCCTGTAAGTTTGTCTAGTATCCATTTTATAGGGGAAAAATGGGCCGGAAATTTCTGTTGGAATCCACGATGAGTTAGGCTCCCCCTAAACACTTAGATTCGAGGACAAATGTTCCTAAAGGGGGAGGGTGTTACAACCCATATTCACGTACGTTGGCTCATGCCATAAATTAATCGACATAAACATGAGAAGAGATTATCTTTGAGATGATAATAAGTTAATCCTATTGATCTTAAATGATACAAGAGTGTATAAGAGTGATTAACACGTATTAGAAGTTAAATGAATCAAGGATGTTGTAACTCGTATTTTTGGGTAAACCTAGGGGAGCTTGATATTATCAAGAAGTCGTGTTTTAAGGTATTTGAATCATATAATATCCGTATTATAGTCTTGAAGTCAAACGAGTTATGAAACAAAAGTCGACAAGAGTTTTTGCAACTTAGGTTCATAGTTTTACTTAAACTTTAGGTCAAATATTATTAATCTTTTCTCCCAATTACTTGGAATTACAGGATAATCTACCCACAAAATTGAAGATCTATGAGTCTAGTTTCCAACTCATTAAACCTCTTATCAATACGACATTGGAGTAGAGAGATATAGACATTTTCGCGAGACTGCACAAGCTGCTAGGTGACAAGTAGGTAGGTCACCTACTTGGTTAAATGATAGCCCAAAAAGAGGCAATTTCGGGTCATCCAAAGAGCCCATTAAAAGTATTATATCATGCAATATATAACTCATTATATTTCACAAATAACCAGATCTAAAGCCCTGCAAACTTCTTCCCAAAAGTTATCCACAAACCCTAATTGATTATTCCTCTCTTTCAAGTTCAAATTGGGGGTAAACCCTAGAGTTTGAAGAACCAAGATAAGGGCTGAGTTATCCAGAAATTAAGGTGAGTTTACTTCTCTCTTTCATCTATTATTTTGTACTGTAAATTCATGTTAATTCGTTTTATACTTGTAAGAACTCAGGGGACAGTGATCGGAAGCCGTGAGTTCGAGTTATTCACTTGTAGCGGACTGTTTTGTGAACTGTTTTGTGTTGCTGTTGGGCTGAGTATTTTACTAATGTATTGTGGAGTTTTGGATGAGGAAGGGTGTGGTGAAACACCATATAGATTTTGGGTTGTGGGCTGGTCGTTCGTCGTAACATTTCCGGGTCGTTTGACACGACTACGGTGGTCGTCTTATGTATGAAGTTATTAGGTTGTGTGTGGACTGTTTTGGGAGGATCAATTTGATTATTATTGATGTTTTTTGGTCTGTTTGGTGATTTTTTTGACTTGTGTGAAGTCATATATATAAGGGAGGTGTTGTCTGTTTCATCGTAAAATAGGTTGTGGTCGATACACAATAGTTATGACGCTTAAATGATAATAATAGTGTCGTTTCTCTTATTGTAGACTAAGGAGTCGTGACAATTGCATAGCTTGAGATTGGGTCAGTATATACAAGGTATGTGAGGCTATCCATTTCCTTCTTTTGCACGTCTCTGATGGTACATAATGCAATGAACGAGCTTCCAAAGATACTCTACTCTTAGAAGCTAGCAGTACTTGCATTGTTTCCCTTCTTATGGAACAACTGATGTTGAGGTTGCTCCTCTTATTCTTATGTTATCAATGTTGTTGGTACTTCCTTATTCTTATAAGATTATCGATGAAGAGTTAGCTCTAATGATGAATACGGAGAATATCAACCTTACGTCGCTCCGAAATGTTCAGAACATGATTCCAATGAGTCCTACATGCATTATATATATATGTATCTATTTTACTCTACCGAGACGCACTATAGTCGGCCGGGTATGGCACCTATTGTGCAACCACATATCAGTTGGGTTTACCGAGTCCTCTTTGAAGCTGGGTATGTTATGATGATGATGATGCCCACAGAGGCGGATGTTGATACGATAATGATGATACCCACAGAGGCGAATGTTTTTAAAAGATTATGTGTATATATGTATCATGCATTTCATGTTACTGTCTCTTAGAAGCACTCATATGTTACATGTTGTATCTTTTCTTCCTCTCTTTACATTATTGTTTATATTTATATTGACTTGCCTTACATACTCAGTACATTTTTCGTACTGACATCCTTTTTATTGTGGACGTTGCATGTCATGTTGCAGGTCCTGATAGACAGGTAGACGCAGTTCCCCCACCACAGTAGGATTTCCAGTTCAGCGGTTATAGGCGAGATCCCTTCTCTGGACTTGTCGTGGTCTTGGTACGCATTTTTGGTTATAGATATTATGGGTATGTCGGGGCCCTGTTCTGGCTATGTTGCATTACTTATGCTCCTTTAGAGGCTCATAGACATGTGTCAGCTTATGTATAGTTTGGTATGCCTTGTCGGATGATTTTTGTTGTATAGTCTTTCATGGAAGCGTGGTAGCTCCTAACTTATATGTAGTTTCTTGGCAGTATTGTTATCTCATATTATCCATGTTCATTCCATTATCTATCATTGTTTGGTGTTCATAATCCATATCTACCACTTATATTGATCTCGCCGGCCCTTAAAGATAATAAGAAGATTAGATAAAATGTACGTTGGTGCTCGGCAAGTATGGCCCGGGTACTATTCATGATCCTCTAGTTTGGGTCGTCACAGAAAATTAGGTATCAACGACTGCCCCTCTTTACCCGGGAATGATAAAAGAGTTGTCGGGTCAAGAAATGATGACCGATTTTGACCGAATGGGGTGATTTGAAAATATGGAGGCCGAACACTGGTTCCTGAGTTGCCTACATATCCCTAGTGTAACGGGAATCAGGTCGTGTGTAGTTCTGGATCCATAGGTGAATTGAACCGATGGTGTTATTATAGGAATGGTCATATATTTCGGAAAGGGTTCTTTTGGGGTAGGACAGTATTAGGTGAATTTGCGCGAAATCACGAATGTGAATCTGAGAAGTTATGTGTGTATTTCAAAATGAACATTCAAATGGTTGTCAAGTGAAAATGGGTAACTAATGGTGGTTTGTTGTGTTTGAAATAATTGCAGGATGTGAACATTGAACGGAAAGGGGAGCGAAGATTGCTCCCGTTAGGAGAACGGTTACCTCCATGGATTACCTGCAAAACTTAAACACAATGCATGCAAGCATATATGGGATTATCGCGAGAATTTAAACATGATGCAAATCCCATTTGGACCATGAAAGTTGTATTTGGACGGTGCGAATGATGTCCTTAGACCATGACGTCCTGGGCCATGAATCATGTGATAAGAGATTTGCAGGCCATGAAATGGTGTTCTGCGGCCATGAAAATGGTGCCTCTGAACCATGACGCCTTTGAATAATGATGTGTAATATTGAGAGATCCTCAGTCCATGGAATGATGTCTTCCGGCTATGAGGAGCCTTCAGACTATGACGCCTTTGGACAAAATGACGATGTTTTAGCCCATGAGATGCAAAGATATTATGCTTGGTCGTATGAGAAGTAAAACAAGACATAGCTTAGTCTTGTGTAAGATTGGGGCAGTGCTTAGCCCCGGGAAAATAGAAAATAGTGCTAGGTTTCAAATCGCATAATAGAGGTAGCATTTGGTATTATGCAAGGATAAGGCGATGCTTAGCCTTAGACAATTGAGGAGGCAGTGCTTAGCCTGATGCAAGAAGAGGAGACGATGCTTAGTCTCGATGCAAGGAAAGGAAGTGCTTAGCCTTATGCAGTTAAGGATGCAGGGCTTAGCCTCATGCAAATAGGAGACAATGCTTAGTTTCGATGCAAGGAAAGACAGTGCTTAGCCTGATGCAAGAAGATGAGACGATGTTTAATCTTGATGCAATCAGGATACAGTGCTTAGTCTCATGAAAATAAAGGAAATGCTTAGCCTATGCAATTATGGAGGCAATGCTTAGCCTCGTGCAAAGAACGTCAATGCTTAAACTTATGCAAAAGAGGAGAGTGTTTAGTCTCATGCAAGGAAAGACAATGCTTAGCCTTATGCAATTATGGAGGCAATGCTTAGCCTCATGAAATTAGGAGACAGTGCTTAGTCTCATTCAATTTGGAGACAGTGCTTAGTCTCATTCAATTTGGAGACAGTGCTTAGTCTCGTGCAATAAAGGCAATGCTTAGCCTTATGAAATTATGGAGGCAATGCTTAGCCTCATGCAAAGAAAAGCAATTCTTAGCCTTATGAGAAAGAGGAGACAGTGCTTAGTCTCATGCAAGGAAAGACAATGCTTAGCCTTACGCAATTATAGAGGCAATTCTTAGCCTCATTCAATTAGGAGACAGTGCTTAGTCTCATGCAATTTGGGAGACAGTGCTTAGTCTCATGCAAAGAAAGGCAGTGCTTAGCCTTATGCAATTATAGAGGCAATACTTAGCCTCATGCAAAGAAAGTCAATGCTTAGCCTTATGCAAAAGAGGAGACAATGCTTAGTCTCATGCAATTTGGGAGACAGGGGTTAGTCTCATGCAAGGAACACAATGAGTGAGAAAGCAGAGTATTTCTTAGCTGGAGACGTGTTTGCGTTTGGCAACTTTACTGTTATGAAGATAGTGATTTTGATGTGTGTACATATTTGCGAATATTCATTGTGCCTGCATCCAAATAAAAACATTATGAGTTTAGCAGGGAAGGTTAGTTTGTGCCTTCGCCTGCTCGCTTTGCTTTTGTTCCTGTCTCGAGATCCTATTTGAATTGCCGTGGGTGGCATCTGGCTGTTTATAAGAATAAAGTTTTCGAGAAAATATGCATGCATTTGATGAATGTAGCTAATTAAAATATAGTAGTATGCAATATCAAGTAAGTTAGATGAACCAACAACTATGAAAGTTTTAGAATGTTTCCCCAGTTTAATAAGAAATTCCTTGATCGTTCTACATATGACGAAGTTGGCGGGACCTGCTCCAAAATTTTGAGGGTCCTCCTAAAAATTCTGCCCCAGTTTGTGACCATGATAAAAATGAAGATTTTATTGAGATGTGACTGAACCCATAGGGCTGCCTACGTATCCCCTCTTAAATGGGAATCAGGTCAAGCGTAGTTCAGTTACATCAGATGAAGAAATGTAAACAATTTAAACGTAATATCTCTTGACTGCGTCTGAGTTGATAGGTTTTGGCCAAATTTCTCCGTCCATTTCTGCAAGTATGAGCGCTCCTCCTATTAGTACTCTGTGAACCATGTAGGGTCCCTGCCAATTAGGTGAAAATTTCCCTTTGGCTTCATCTTGATGCAGGAAGATCCGCTTCAGCACCAGCTGCCCCGGTGTGAACTGTCTAGGTCTGACCCTTTTGTTGAAAGCTCGGGATATTCTGTTATGGTAAATTTGACCATGGCATACCGCATTCATTCTTTTCCCATTGATGAGAGCCAATTGTTCATAGCGACTTCGTATCCATTCTGCATCACTGAGTTCAGCTTTTTGTATGATTCTTAAAGAAGGAATTTCGAATTCGGCGGGAATAACAACTTCAGTATCGTAGACCAGCAAGTAGGGGGTTGACCCGGTTGATGTGAGAACTGTGGTACGATATCCCAATAAGGCAAATGGTAACTTCTCATGCCATTGTTTGTGATTATCTACCATTTTTCTCAATATTTTCTTGATGTTCTTACTGGCCGCCTCCACAGCTCCATTCATTTGAGGCATATATGCTGTGGAATTCTTATTATTGATATTGAAGGTTTCACACATGGATTTCATTAAGTCACTATTAAGGTTTGCGGCGTTGTCTGTGATGATGGATTTCTGGCACCCCGAATCGACAAACAATACGATCCCTGACAAAATCTGCGATGACTTTCTTAGTTACAACCTTGTAAGATGCTGCTTCAACCCATTTTGTGAAATATTTTATGGCCACTAGAATGAACATGTGCCCATTCGAAGCGGCGGGTTCGATCATACCGATGACATCCATTCCCCAAGCGGAGAAAGGCCAAGTTGCATTTGTTGCATTGAGTTCATTCAGCGGTACTCGTTACATATATGCATGTACTTGGCATTGATGACACTTTTGGACATACCTGATGCAGTCTGTTTCCATAGTCATCCAAAAATATCGTGCTCTTAATATCTTATTAGCTAAAACAAAATTGTTCATGTGTGGTCCGCAAGTTCCAGCATGTATATCTTGGAGCAGTTTGGAGGCTTCCTTGGCGTCAACACGCCGTAATAATCCTAGATCTGGAGTCCTTCTATATAGAATTCCTCCACTTTGGAAGAAATGGTTGGACAATCTTCGGAGTGTGCATTTCTAGGTATGATTTTCATACTCCGGGTACTCTCTTTTTGCCAAGTATTCTTTGATGTCATGGAACCACGGATTCCCATCCGCTTCTTCTTCAACATGAGCACAATAAGCTGGCTGATTATGGATCCCTACTAGAAAAGGGTCGATGAAATTCTTGCCTGGGTGTTGAATCATGGAAGATAGCGTGGCCAATGCATCTGTGAACTCATTCTAGATTCTCGGAACATGTTTAAAATCTATCTTTCTGAATCTCTTCATCAACTCTTTCACATAGTACAGATACAGTAATATTTTGGTATTCTTTATAGCCCATTCTCCTAGAACCTGATGTACCAAAAGGTCTGAATCACTGATTACCAGCAACTCTTGAATGTTCATGTCAATGGCCAACTTGAGCCCTAAGACGCAAGCCTCATATTCTGCCATATTGTTGGTACACAAAAATTTGAGTTTTGCCGATACCGGATAGTGTTGACCTGTCTCTGATACCAAAACTGCTCCAATACCCACTCCTTTGAAATTCGCAGCCCCATCGAAGAACATTATCCAACCGTCGAAGGCTTCAGTGATATCTTCCCCTACAAATGATACTTCTTCATCGGGAAAATACATTTTCGGTGGTTCGTATTCTCCTCCTACAGGACTTTCTATCAGATGATCCGCTAATGCATGTCCCTTGACTGCTTTCTGAGTTACATAGACGATGTCAAATTCACTTAATAGTATCTGCCATTTTTCCAACTTCCCCTTAGGTATGAGTTTCTGGAAAATGTATTTTAGAGGATCCATATATGAGATATGTGGTGTAGGCACAGAAATAGTGCCTTAACTTTTGAGCTATCCATGTTAGAGCACAGCAGGTGCATTCCAGCAAAGAATATCGTTCTTCATAGGGTGTGAACTTCTTACTCAGATGTATATGGTCTGCGCATTTTTTCCTGTCTCATCGTGTTTTCCCAAGACACAACTGAAAGCCCCATATAGTACGGACAAATAGAGTAGCAGAGGTTTACCAGGTCCGGCGGGACCAGGACTGGTGGTGTGGACAAATATTCCTTGATTTTGTCAAAAGCTTTTTGACATTCTTCAGTCTAACTTGTTGTGGCGTCCTTCTTCAACATTTTGAAAATTGGTTCACAGATCATAGTTGATTGCACTATGAAACGGCTGATGTAGTTGAGATGCCCTAAGAAGCTCATCACATCTTTCTTGTTCCTTGGAGGTGGCAAATCCTGGATAGCCTTGATCTTTTGACGGATCTAATTCAATTCCTCCGCGGCTGACAATGAATCCAAACAACTTTCCAGTAGGGACCCCAAAAGCATATTTTGCGGGGTTCAGTTTAAAATTATACCTTCGAAGCCGATCAAAGAACTTCCTTAGGTCTGCTATGTGATATTTACCCTTCTAGGATTTGATGATGAAATCATCTACGTACACTTCTATCTCCTTGTGTATCATGTCAAGGAAAATGGTTGTCATGGCCCTCATATAAGTGGCTCCAGCATTCTTCAGGCCAAACGGCATCATTTTGTAGCAGTATACTCCCCATGGCATAATGAAGATTTTCTTCTTAATATTTTCTTCATCCATCTAGATTTGATGATATCCCGCGAAGCAGTCCACAAAAGATTGGAGTTCATTCTTGGCATAGTTGTCGATCATTATGTATATATTGGGCAACGGGAAATCATCTTTAGGACTTGCTCCGTTTGAATCCTGATAGTCGACACATACTCTGACTTTCATGTCCTTTTTCGGAACTGGCACGATATTAGCCAACCAAGTTGGATATTCAACCACTCTGAGAACCTTAGCTTTGATCTACTTGGTGACTTCCTCTTTTATTTTTAGACTCATATCTGACTTGAACTTTCTGAGCTTCTGCTTTACAGGCGGACACATAGGGTTGGTAGGTAGTTTATGAGCTACTATCGATGTGCTCAAACCAGTCATATCATAATAAGACCATGCAAAAATATCCTTATATTCCTTCAGGAAGCGAATGTACTCTTCTTTCTCGGACGGTGACAGGTGAATGCTTACACGCGTTTCCTTGACTGTTACGGGATCTCCAAAATTGACTATCTCGGTTTCATCCAAATTGGACTTAGACTTGTTTTCAAACGTTTCCACTTCTCTGACGATTTCCTTGGGTATTATATCCTCTTCCAGATCCTCTGAATCACTATCCTTATGTTGTGTTGTCTCATTACATGTCACAGTTGTAGGTTCATCAGGATAAGTAATAATAACGTTGTAGAGAGAAAATGTAAAGGATAATAATAAATACAAAAATAGAAAACCATAGATAAATACTAAAAATTCAAACAAACGCAGTCCGAACAATTATTTCAAAGCAAAACGATTAAAACAAAATACTGAAAAATGTCATAAAATGCCCATAAAATTATTTTCAAAGTAAATGATGCTAATTGCCAGGCTACCCAGGAACTCGACGGGCCCTTGATGGTGTAGCACTCCAATTCCTTAGAATAGCTCCCATCTCCGTTGTCTGAATGACGAGGCTTTCCTCCTCCTCCTCAACTATTGCACTACAGTCCATGTCTTCATCTCCCAAGAACAGATTCCTTATGCCAGCTAGAACTTCGTCTTGTTCAGATCCCCACATCATGTCGGCTTGATGAAATGGCTGGCTCAAATGTGGTATCGGCTACTCAAGAGGGTAATAAGGACCACGCCATGGTGGTGACCAATCGTTATAATCCTGCCAGGTGTACTTATATCCAAGCCCAAAGGTTGTGCCGTGACACTTTAGTTGTATTGGTTTAGTGATACCCTGGAGATTCTTACCGAGACCCTTACCAGGTTCATACCCTGTCCATGCCAATATGCTCTCTATTTTGCTGCTCCACCATTTATCTTTCTCAATTGCGTTGACACACTCAATGCGATGGTATGTCTCTCCACCCAACTTCCTTCTATTCTCAACAACCGGAACAGTTTGATTGGTGTAAATAGGATTACTTCCGTTCCCATGGATGATTACTTCCTGATGATTCCATTCGAACTTCACGGCCTGATGTAGAGTAGAGGCTACGGGCCCAGCAGCATGTATCCAAGGTCTTCCCAACAACAGGTTGTATGTGGCGGATATGTCTAACACTTGAAATTCAACATCAAACCAGGCGGTCCCATCTGTAAACAGAGGTTGGTTTCCCCAATTGTGGCCCTTTGGGACCCATCGAATGCTTTCACATTCATACTCCCTGCTCGTATCTCATGCAGACCCTTACCCAACCTCTTCAAAGTATTTAATGGACAGATGTTGAGACTTGAATCCCCGTCTATCAGGACCCTAGCAATAAATTTGCCCTCACAATGCACTGTGATATGCAGTGCCCTATTGCGAATCAGTCCTTCCGGGGGTAGTTCGTCTTCGTGAAAAGTGATTTTGTGGCTTTCTAATACCTTCCCTACCATATTGGCCATCTCCTTACTGGTAATGTTATTGGGTACATGGGCTTCTTCAACACTTTCATCAACGCATTCCTATGCGCCTCGGAGTTCTGCAGTAGTGATAAAATGGATATTTGAGCAGGAGTTCTGTTCAAATGATCGACCACAAAATATTCTCTCGCCTGCACTTTTCTCCAAAGATTGTCTGGGCCAGTCTCAATGACAGGCATCTTAGAAGCGGCTTCTTTACTTGTTCCTCCCAAATGTTCGGGCATATAAACCCTACCAGTTCTGTTCATGCCTTGTGTTGCACCTGTTTCCTCCATTTTTGCTTTTCCTTTCCTTCTCGCTTCCGTAGTATAGTCCCAGGGTACAGAATTGGACTTAAAGGACGGTGTAGGTTCTACCATCACGGTAAAGGGTGTTGTCACTTCAACCTCAAACGGGATTGGCGCGGTTGAGGGTGTTGTCACTTCGACCTCAAACGGAGTTGGTGTGGCTCTCTTGACCTCAATCGGTGCTTGAATCTGTACCACGATAGGTGTGAGAGTGACTGGAGGTATTTTAGGCTTATACCCTTCATGAATGAGTCCAATTTACCCTTCCGGATCCCATTCTTCATCGGTTTCTATCGCATTTTACCATTCGCCCTTGTGATCCAGGAGAGGATTGTTACGGACAATAGGTGCAGCCTTTTTTCTTGTATAACTTTAGTGTCAATCGATGTCTGGATCTTATCCTTCAAAGTGCGACATTCATCAATAGTATGACCCTTCATTACCGAGTGGTAGGCACATGTCTTATTTGGATTAATCCACTGGGAGGAATTTTCCATAGCAAGAAGGGGAATGGGAGTGACATAACTGGCAACCTTTAGTCTCTCGTACAGTTGGTCGACGGGTTCAACAATTGGGCATGTATTATCTGGGCTGTCTGCGGTCGAAATTTGGTCTAGGTTTTTTGGTAGTTTTGGCAGGCTGATGGTGAATGGTAGTATGTTGGCTGGGTGTTATAAGTATGGTAAGTGGCGGCAGGTTGTTGGTATCTGGGAAGTGAAGGCTGATATGTGGGTGGGCGGGTTTGGTATGTGAGAGGAGACTTTGGACCTTGGGCCACCATCACTGCCCCTACTTTTTTCTTTTTAGAAATACCACCTGACTGTAAGGCTTAGTTTGTAGCTTGGAGCGCTTTAAAATTTGTCACCATTCCGCTCTTAATCCCTTCTTCTATTCTTCTCCCAATTTAATGATGTCCGAAAATTTATGGTTTTCAATAACCATCAGTCTCTCGTAGTACTGCGGATCCTGAGCTCGGACAAAGAACTTGTTCATCTGTTCTTCTTCCAGTGTTGGCCTTACTTTCATAGCTTCAGACCTCCACCGAGTAGCATACTCGCGGAAATTTTTCGTTGGCTTCTTCTTAAGATTCTAAATTTAGAAAACGTCACGTTTTCCATATTAAACCTTAACCTATCCATAAAGTTTGATGCCATGCTCACCCAATTAACCCATTTCTCTGGGTTTGACTGATGTACCAAGACAGGGCGTCTCCAGTGAGGCTCCTCATGAATAGCTTCATGCGGATTCTTTCATCCTTACCAACTCCTACAAGCTTGTCACAATACGTTCTCAAATGTACCTTCGGATCACCCGTCCCGTCGAATATTTCGAACTTAGGAGGTTTGTAACCCTCTGGCAGTTCTACATCCGGCTGAATACACAAATCCTCATAATTTAAACCCCCGATGTCTTTACCACCTTCGACACTTTGAACTCTGTCGGTAAGTTTCTTGAGTTCCTCTACCATGTTCTTGATGAGCAGGTTCTTCTCGGCAGACTCCGGTGCGTACAAGGTCTGTTGTGGAGTGTGAGGTAAGGTTTCCACGTATATGGGGTTGCTTTGATGGACTCCAGGAATTTGGGCATAGTGGTGGTTGTTGGTTGAGTTTTGGGGATCAGGGGTAGGTTATGGTGAGTTTTGAGTAGTGTGATAGGTGGTGTTTTGTGGAAACTGGGTTGGATGGTGATGATGTTGTGGAGGGGTCGGTACTGGTGGAGGATTGGGATTTTGAGGAGGTGTGGCATATTGATAAGGTGCGGGAGGATTTTACGGGTGTTGGTTTTGTGTGTTTTGGGGAGGTGCTAGGTTTTGGGCATTTTGTTGGTTGATGTCAAGAACGTTCAGGGTGAGGGAAAGGTTTTCCAAGTTACGGACCTGCTCAAGCTCCCCTTGTAACTCCAGTATTTCTGTTCCAACCATAAGACCAAGTCGTTCTGTGTCGGAGTACTTCGACCATCTGAAGTTTCGACATTCTCTGCGTGAGTAGCGTTGTCTTTTCTGATACCGCTCATATCATCCATTTTGTATTTTCCTTTGTTATTGGGATCACTTGGAGGAGGAGGAGGTGGAGGACCTCTGGATTTGGCATGATATGCTGATGATTCCAGTATGCACGAACCAACCTTAGGGAATGGGAAATAAACAAAAGAAAAGAAAGACAAAAGGTAACCAAGTTAGTAAGGAGTATTATAAGGATGTTTGCGATATTTAAACATGTATTACGGAATTAAAATTCGCGTCCTTATTTGAGGGACCTCGTTGTGCCCAAGGTAGGCCTAAGTGACATATAGATTTGGAGAAAATTGATGCCAGTAATTGCATCATTTCATTAATGTGAAAATGAACCAAATCTCTACTAAAACGACAATAATGAGAAAAAGTTACTAATGACATTCGCCTCATTACAATCAAAGTCTAAAACGAGTCTAGAAAGCAGTAAAACATTGTTCCTGATCTATTTGGTCCCAGAGGGACCTTCTTCATGCTTGGCCTTCTTGGCTCCATCAATCAGGTTCCCCAGGTCGCGCATGTCCAAAAGTAGATAAGCCCTTGCTAGATGCCCTCCTTCGTTTCCCTCTGCATTCTGACAGTCCAAGATTATTTTCCTCATCTTTCCCTCAATTTCCATCAACCCATGCTCCAAATATTCCAACCTCTCTGTTGATTTAGTAGTGATTTCTTTCCATTCGTTGATTGCTCACATTTCCACTTTATGTTGTTCCAAATGCCTGGCTTCAGACTTGAAAACCCTTTTATGCAACATCCTATATTTGACTTGTGCTTCAGTAGCGTTGTCAATAACTCTATTTTTCAGATTAATCCCTGGCTTGACATCCCCTGATATACCATCTACCAACCATGATGGATAGAAGTACACATAGTCGGCATGATACCGATCTGGCTCGATGGTATCTCTCTCCAAAATGATCTTTTGATTCCACATATGTTGTGCCTCGAACTTGAATGGAATGGTGTTCCCCTTGAAGTCTTCTATGTACTGGACCATGTTGGAAACCCGAGGTATAACCTGCTTTCTCCCAACTTGCCTTATTACTCTTATGGGAGCATAAGGATAGATTCATCTTAACCCGATCAGTACTAGATGAGTGGTTTCTCTTGACCTGATGATGAACTTGCTGCTAGGGAACCATTCGAACATCCAATGCACCTTTTCGTTAGTCAAATTGTTGAAGAAACGCACCCAGCTCACATCATTTCCTAGTTGCGCAAACCTATTTGGGATAAATGTCATTCTTTTCGGATGATGGTAGGCTATGTGGTCATTCCATGGTCGTCGCAGAAGTTCTTCACCTCTCTGAAAGTGTTCTAATGACCATACCTGCAGCAACAGATTGCAACCTTCGAAGTGCCCATAGCCTTTTTTTACAGCGGTCTAGGGCCCAGTATATCTCAGCCAAGATCATAGGGACGATGGTGTAAGTTTTCCCCTCAATTCTCTCTATTAAAGTCCTAGCAACCATAGCCATGCGAGTGTGGATCCTTTCCCCTTCATTGGAAATATAAGCATCCCTAGAAAATAGACAACGAATAGGAAAACCGGCCAGTGTGTCCAACCCAAGGAAGTAATGGCAAGTTCATCATGGTGAAGGCGGTATGACTTACTATTGCCGTAGTGTTCATAAAGGAACTCAAATGGTATGTATGATTTCTTCAAACAGAATACTTCATCATTTTCTTGAAACCCATCATTTTCAGGAAACCTTGGGGAGTGCGGTATTCCGGTACCAATAAACCAGGACTATCCCATGGGAGCCCAGCGAAGCCTCCTATTTCCTCTAAAAGAGGAGTCATTTCTATGTTTCCAAAATGGAAGACAACTCTCTTCTCGTCCCAAAACATGGTGGCGGCCTCAATCAATGCGTTATTTGGCTGAATGTCCAATAAGGAGGGTAAATTCCTGAGGACCCTTTTCACATGGTTCTTGTCACTAGGTGAGAGGTTTTTACACCAATCAAGCAGCAAAGGTGGGATGTTTTGAACCATGCCGAACCTGGGGACTTCGTGCCTCATTTCTGCAAAACAAATAGAGTTAACCCTCTCCCCCTCCTGATTTGACTATTTACACATTAATGATCAGTATATCGGTATGTTTTCTCCAAATTATGCACATATCGTGATGGTGTCCATTGGGATTATGGAAATCCCGGCGGACTTTGGACAAGGCTTGCCTTAGAGAGTTATCACGCAGACAGCGTTCTAACCCATACTAGGTCTGGACATGAAGCATGCACAGTTGATATTGGAGTGGGGTTTCTAAAAGTGTCTAGACTAGTACCCTCAAGCGGACAGCTAGAGAGGGAAAGGCACGGAACCATCGACTGCATCGATGATCGACTAGTTTTACCGCAAATAAGTCTTTCCAAATTTAAAGGATGATTTCGAAAGAGTGTGGACACTCATCAAGTGCCGCTATGTTATTAATTGGGCACGAGTGGAATATGATTTGGAGAATTCTCTATGGAAAGGTAAATAACACGTTGTCAAGTATTGGCATGATAAAACATGTGAAAGCAATAAATGCAGTATTAAGATGAAACATAAAAGACATAAAAATAATGAAAACCAAGAAGAAGTTAGTTCGTGTAATATGGGAATCGTAATAAAGTAAGCGAGGGAGCAAGGGTGAGGGGAGACATGATGTAGCAGTTCCAAAACGACTTGGAGCAAATAAGTCGGACTAGAAAAAAAAAGAATACGCATGTTATAGCCAATTTGAGCAAAGAAGGGGAAGAGAAGGGAAGGGATTTGCATATTAATACGAACTCAAACAAAGGGAGAATAGGGGAAGGGCGTGCATGCAGTAATAAAAGGAGAACAGGGGCGGGATGTTCATGTGGAAGAAAATAAGAGAAAAGGAAGCATGTTTATCAGAGACACTAATTCACATAAACCAAATTTTCTATGTTAAGAGCCTAAATATCCCCAGCAGAATCGCCATAGTTGTCGCGCCCTTTTTTCCTGCGAAATCGGGTTTCGACATGTCATAACTCTTTTAAGGATGTATTGAAAGAGGAGAGTCTCCACCTAACAATTTAAGGTGCATTAGGGCACCTATTTGCATATGACTCAGGTTTGACTAGTTTGCATCACCAGAAATCGGGTAAGGGCTCGAAATTAGCTCGAAGAGAAGGTGTTAGGCACTCTTCGAGGTCCACAATTATGGGTCCCGACCGAACTTGAATTATATGAATTAGTCAGATAAAAAAAGATAGAGAAAAATAATAAGTTTGGGAAATTATTATTAAAAGACCTTGAGTAAATACAAACACTTGATCAAAATGTAAAAAAGGAATAAGATTGGGGGGGGTCCTAAGTTTTTTAGCCTAAAGGATCACCCCGTGCAACATAAATAATACTTCGTAACTCCCTCAAGATGGGGTGTTAATCGTATTATTCAGCGGACATAGACTATCATCTCCTGTTACCCGACTACTATCTTTAAGTTATACCTAAAGCGCACTAGTTAATTGTAAATCGTGCCTTATGCATGCACCACCCATCCCATACCTATGGTCTAGGAGGCATTGGACCTCTATTTTGGTGGTTCTAGACTTTACTTAGGCTGCTCAGAAAATGTCAAAACTAGGCGACAATTCAAAACAAATAGGACTACAATTAAAGACAATTAAAGGCTCAAGTTAGCCTCTGATATTAGACAACAAATGCACGCAAACAGATTTCTACGTTTAGACAGTTTCAGAATTGAGGAAGATTGAAGTCATTAAGCTCTATAGATATGGCTTTTATATGATCTGATCCAAATATGCAGGCAGTTTCAGATGCGGGGCACCACTTTAGACCTATGATTTTCAAATTACAAGTTTGTGAGTATACGATACTACTAAGTTGTTTATTCAGATAAGTTAGTAAACATATAGGGATGATCTCTATGTGGTTTACACAGTAAGGGACTGTAAATATTATTGGAAATGCTCAAAATTACTCGTGCTTCCTAATAGTCGCGTGGCTAAGCAATAAAACAGTGTTTGAAGAGTTCAGCATCAGTACTTTAGAGCGAGTAGTAATATCCTATAGACATGATTTCTAAAGATTGGCGATTGGAACCGATTTGTTTGTATTTAGCTTCTATAGGCATGTTTTCTAGGTGCAATAGCGAATTAAATAATTAAAATCCTACAGGAATGATATCTAATGAACATGGTGCAAATTGAAGAGTAGTTATTGGCATTTATTTCCTATAGGCATGCTGTCTAGCGACACATAGCAGTAGACATGGAGATAAATGAAGAATTTATGCTTTGGTAATATGCAAGTTGTGTGAGTGTGTGATTTCCGTAATGGCATGATTTATAATAGTGCACGAAGAAATTTGAATGACACATATAGCAGTTTGGATAGCAAATAGATCACATAAATTCTATAGGCATGCTTTCTATCCTTTTTCACACAAGAATTAGGATATACTCATTTCCCAATTTTACTAACACCCCAATTGTTTATTACATAATTATTATAGACCCAATAATAGATGTAATTACAAAAGTTGTACAAGCAATAACAGTAGGCCCAAAACAGGCCCAAAGAGATACACAGTCTTGCCTGGGACAACTCTTTCTTCACACATAGCATACCTAGATTCCAACAGAGGACTATATTCATCAGCATAGCCCAGAAACCATAGAGGAACTCAAACCAAACAAAACAGCCATAGATTGACCATATGATCCAGACACTGAATCACTTAAACAAATTAATTTGCACATTCAGCAGATAGAATGAGGAAAGAACCGAGTATCAGAGATAGCTCAAGTAAGGAGGGTGGCCAAAGAACACCAAGTCCTAGTGTGTCAGAATTCACAAGGGTCTCGAATGGACCCCGAGCAGTACTCATACTAGTGAGGTCAAATAGAGGAAGTCTTAGTGACCTTGACTTTCAACTGGCCAAGAATTATAGATTCAGAGTAATAAAGGTAACAAGAGAGAGTGAGAGAACTATGATTAAGGGACAAAATTTGAAGAGATACACTTGTATTTTAAAAGGTAGACATAGCAAAGTTGTCTAAAACACAAAATATGCTAGTTAAGAAGATCAATAAGGCTTAGAGGCAGGTTCAACACTTGTAAAAAAAAGTAGCATATTAGTAGAGAACACATTGAGAGAGTTAGAGAAGAGTCAAGTTTCTTGGGATTGCAAAATTAATATACAAAGGTGAGTAACACCAAACAGGTCTAGGTAGAGTACCAACTTAAAGAGTTTAAAGCCTAGGGGTCACAAGTACCCATCACAAATATCGAAAGATAGACATGCTAACTTACATTATGAAACAAAACAATATCAAATATGGTAAGGAAACACAAGTTAGGATAGCTACTCTAAAGTCTCAAATAGTCACTAAAAGGATATAGAATCAAGTAAGCCAAAGACATGTTGAGTAACACAATAGCAAGAGAGAAAGTCACAGATTATAACACATTACAGATGTGAGGCAGTCATTGCAGGAATTCAGCATAGAGTAGGGAAGAAAACGCATGTCAAACAGTAATATAGGCATTCAGGTACCAATACATCAGGCTAAATGAACTTAAGAAGGTCTAAATTATTCAAGTGAAGCATATTTAAATAACATCTCTCAAAACTAGGAATTTTAGGTAAAAATCAAATGCTAAAGAGGTTCATATCATAATACAAGTTAAAAGCTAGCAGAGTTACACACGAAAATATCCCCAAAACACATTAAGCCATGAATTTCAGAAGTATGCAACCAATAGACACATAAGAATGAAATTGTAAAGGCCATGTAACTTACCAGTTAAACGGATAACAAGAAAGAACAAAATTTCACAGTATTCTGAATATCAACACAAGGCAAGAACCTAGAATCTTAGTGCGTCAATGTTCCCAAGGGCTTCAAGTGAACCCTGGGCATTGCTCGTACCAAGAAAAGTTGGAAAATCGAATTTCGGTGGCCTTGGCTTTCAGCCGACCAAGAACCAGATTATAGAACAAGAGAATTAGAGAACAAAGAGCAATAACTTCAATTTTTAGTGAAATTTTTAACGATTAAAGGTCTGACCAAAAGAGGAATGGGGAGGGGTTTATATAGTAGTAGAGATTAAAAGAAAAAATATGGAAAACAATCAATTAAGCACAAATAAAGAAAGAGAATATCATATATGAACCAAAATCAGTAAGGGAGATGGAGAGACTCAAACCCTAATTGGGTTCAACCGTTTGAAACTCGAACCAAGAGTGTAAATCGCTCTTTATTGAGCTCATATAGATGGAAAACCGCCTAAGATCCAAGGATCCAAGTCGTTCCGGTCCAATCTCGGAAGTGATGCTTGCCAAACTTAGGCAAGCCCCTAAGTAATACCATAAATGAATGACCAATAGTGAGAGAAGATGAATAAGGTAAGTGAATCGGTGATTGATTCCATTTTAGAGCCGGATTTGGAGAAGTTGAGAGATGTAGCGGCTAGGGTTCGTAGAAGAAGTGAGGAGAGGATTCAAAGGCGTCTAGGAGGAGAAAATGGTCTCTAGGGTTTTGGGGTGGGGATATAAGGAGAAGTGAGAGAAATATTGTGAGTCGTTGATCACTTTTGATTAACAGCGAAAATTTGAGAAGAGTTAGGTTGGGTTTTGGACTGGGTTGGGAATTAGTGGTGTTTGGTTTGGGCTAGGGTTATTGGCCAAGAGTTTTGGGGTAGTTGCGCTGAGTTCTGGGTAGTTTTAGGTCCGAAAATTGGTTTAAATTTGGGCGAGCTTTTTAAATAAAGAAATTAAGAAAAAATTGATTAATAAAATAGCTAAATAGGTATTAAAAATATTATTTAAGAAAATAAGTACTTTAAATTAATTGATGAAGGTTGTAAACATGTAAAAAGTTGTTTTAACTCTAAATAAAATAATAAATACAATTGATTGCAAAGTGTAGGCTATTATTGCAAAAATATGTAATTAGCATAAAAATGCAAATGTAATTATAGAAAATGAAGTAAAATATGATAAAACATACATGTGGGTGTAAATAATAAGTTTGGATGATTAAGTCATCACAAAATAATTTAAAGGATAATTATAGATATTTATATAATAAAAATGTAAAAAAAAATTAATTTAGAGCTTTAAAAATTATGAAAAATTATAGAAAATGCTTGTATAGGTTTGTAAACTAAATAATGATGCAAACATGTTATTTTGAAAGTATTAAAATATGAGAGGAAAATTGGGTATCAACACTGTATATGAATCTCGAACCCATTAGAACATTCTTGAGAGTCATCAATTCTAATCCGAATGCACCGCCCAAGCGAGCCGAACGACATGTGCTCCATTACCACACCAACACCCAAAGAAGTACTCTACATCTTTAAGCAACCGAGTGAATCCCTACTCCATGAACACTACCTCCACTATGAATAACAACCTGAATCGTTACAAGATTTCTAGTATCCCCAAAAATTATAGCTTATCATGCATCCAGTAATTCCCTTGCTCAAGTCATTCTCAAATCCAACCTCTTCAGGTCACAACTGATCCTTAAATATGCCTCGGACCGAAACCAATAGAACACATAACCATGCAATCTAATCGTCGATAGACGACTCCCCCACTTGGGTCAAAGCCATAGAACACTACATCTGATAATCTCGCACTGAAATTCAACTAAATCTACCATAAGCTCATGTACCTCTAATTATAAAAATACCTCAAATCATTTGCTAAACTCCCATTCATCCTCGTGACAGTCAAGCTAGCTTCATCAGGCAATCCAAACTCAAATTGTAGCACATATAACCCACTGGTAGAAAGAAACTCTCCACAAAACATCATAAGAATCACACATTAGTAGACTACCCTGCATGTGATAAGCCACCTGCTTAGCCTGAAACTGGCATCTCTCTACGCCCTACCATGGTCACAACCACTATGCAATCACTACATCTTCATAATAGCAACACGTACAGAATAGAAAATATAATCAAATCATGAAATCACAGATAAAACCACATTGGTGCTCTCAGTTTTCTCAATGGATTTTGCGCAGTTAACAATCCGTCATGTAAGGAAGATATGCAAATAAATCAGGTAACAACAAAGGAAATTGCAAGTAAAGATAAAATACAATAACCAAATATCAATCTGTAGCGGCGCGCAACCTGATCCAAATAGAATCCATATCACGGCTCTCAAGCCCATATCCGAATCTTAGTAACCGAACCAAACCAATAACCAGTTCTCCCAGAGCTCACATCAACTAGAAACCCGTCAGTTTCTGACAATCCGCGTGTACATCATCAATAGAGGAACATGAGAGGGTGACCCTAGGGGGGATGGATTCATATCCACGTGCTGCACGACCAACTTTGTCACGACCCGAATTCCCCCCAACGGGCCGTGATGGCGCCTAACGCTATTATTGCTAGGCAAGCCAACATTTGTGGAATTCGACATTTAAATAATTAAAACATATACAAAATGTTACTTCCATCCATCATACGATACCCAAAAGTAATAAATGAAATAAAACATTATACTGCCGAAATAATACCAATCTCTAGCTACCAGAATTTCGAGTCACAATTCACAAACTACTAAGAATTCACTACAAGTATTTGGCTGAAAGAAAATTTATATATGTTTTGAACTAAAGAAAACAGCAGTTGAATCGTAAGGAAGAGACTCTAGGAATCTGCGAACGTCGGCAGATATACCTCGTATCTCCGTGCGGAAGTGTCAGCTCTAACTCGAACTCAGCTCGGTCCTAAGCCTAGATCTGCACAAGAAGTGCAGAGTGCAGTATCAATACAACCGACCCCATGTACTGGTAAGTGCCGATCCTAACCTCGGCGAAGTAGTGACGAGGCTAGGACAGGACACCATGTATAACCTGGACATGTATAATCATGCTAGTAGAAATAACAGCAAATAAAGAAAATAAACAACAAGTAATGGTAAGGGAACATGCAGTGGGGAATTTAACATCAGGAGTGAAAAAACAATAAGACGGAAACAGACAGTGATCAACAACAATTTAAGCAGTTAAAATAGAAAGGAAACTTGCACGGCATCACCCTTCATGCTTTTACTCTCAGCCTCACCAAACAATAATTAGAATGCACGGTATCACCCTTTGTGCTTTTACTCTCAATCTCACCTGAATATAAATAAGAATGCACGGCATCATCCTTAGTGCTTTTACTCTCAACCTCACAATATAAGTAAATTATGCACGGCATCACCCCTCGTGCTTTACACTCTTCCTCACAATATAATTAAATTATGCACGGCATCACCCTTCTTGCTTTACACTCTTCCTCACCAGTCACAGAATCATTTACAACAGATAAAGAAGAATTTCATCATAATTACTTCCACAATTTGATATCTTAACCTCAAATCAATATTCACAATGTTATCCATCTCGGTGGAACCGGATACAAATCTTCCAATATTTCACTAACAACATAATCATAGATGATAGGTTTTGAAACAACAAGAATAACAACAATTAACCTTCACTCGCATGTTATGACGTGACCACAACGTATAGGTACTCGTCACCTCACCTATACATCGTATTTAGCAACAAAACAAGTAGAAAGTAGTCACAAAATACCTATTCCCTCAAGTTAAGGTTAGACACAACACTTACCTCGATTTCGCAGGCCACTCACTGCTCAAGCACAGCTTTTCTTTTAGATTTCACCTCCAACCCACTCGTATCTAATCAGAATTAGTTTAGTATCATTAATTATTGCTAAAGGAACTAACTTTAATGCACAATTATAGTTTTCCCACAAAAGACAAAAATCGACCCCGGGCCCGCTTGGTCCAAACTCGAGGTTCGGACCAAAATCTATTTACCCATTCTCCCCCGAGCCCGGATATACAATTATTTTTGGAATTCGACCTCAATTCGAAGTCAAAATTCCCAAATTTTGAAATTCTTAAGTTCTACCCAAAAATCCCAAATTCTACCATGAAAAATCTAGATTCTAGGTTGAGATCTTGTAAAAAGTAGTAAGAGATTGAAAGGAATTAGTTAGAAACCACTTACCTATGATTTGGAGAAGTTTGGGTCTTGGAAAAATCGCCTATGGAGTTTTAGGGTTTGAGAGAATTGAAAAATGGGTGAAATTCCCGTCTAAGTCCCACTTAACAAGCTGCGGATGTCGCAATTACGACTGGAGCTTCGCATTTGCGAAGCTCGCAATTGCGAGAAGGGCATCGCAAATGCGAACCTTCGCAATTTCTGCAGCCTTTGCATTTGCGACTAAAATGTCGCATTTGCAACAACTGGGGCCTTCGCATTTGCGGTCAATGTTTCGTATTTGCGAGGATGCTTCCCAGGCCTATTCTCATTTGCGCTAAAAACTCCCGCAATTACCAGGTCTGTCACCTTCACAATTTCAAAGCCTGATCTCGCAATTGCAAGATCAGAGGCCTGCACCAGACACCAGATGCATCAGTTATATTTTCTAAGTCTAAACACTCTGTAGCCTATCTGAAACTTACTCGAGCCCTCGGGGCTCCAAACCAAACATGCACGCAAGTCTAAAAATATCATACGAACTTGTGCGTGCGATCAAATGACAAAAATAACACCTAAAACTACGAATTTATCATCAAAACTCATGATTTTCTCAAGAGCACTTCAAATTCACTAAATTCTCAACCGGACGTCCGAAATCACGTCAAATAAACTCTTATTTCCACCAAATTTCACAGATAATACTTAAACATTATAACAAACCTGTACCGGGCTCCTGAACCAAAATACGGGCCCGATACTAACGAGTTCAATCATTAATTTATTTCTTTATTCCCTTTGAAATTCAGTAAAATAAGTTTCTTCAAAAATTGATTTCTAAAGATAGGGACCTCGAAATTCAATTCCGGACATACACCCAAGTCCCATATTTTACTGTGGACCTCTCGGGACCATCGGAACACGAGTACAGGTCCGTTTACTCAAAAATATTGACCAAAGTCAACTAAAATCAAATGTTTAACTCTAAAAATTATTATTTCTCATATTTTCTCATAAACGATTTCCGAATTTACGCTCGGACTGTGCACGCAAATTGAGGTGAATAAAAATAATGTTTTTAAGGGTAACGAGCCCAAATAGAATTTTAATTCATAAGATGACCCCTTTGAGTCATCACAAACTCACATGATGCATGGACAACTCACGTGCTAATAATATCAACCGCACAGACAACTCACATGCTGCACGGACAACTCACATGCCAATAATATCTGAATCCGCACGGACAACTCACGTGTTGTATGGACAAATCAACCTCTGAACGGCTCAAAACTAGTCAAAATCAACTCAAAAACATGATAATTCTCTAGGAAACAAACCCAAGCGATAAAAGGTCAAATCGTTAATCAAAAACTCAAAGTCAATCAAAAGGTCAACCTGGGCCTGCACCTCAAGACCAGAAAAAAAAAACAGACAAATTCCAACTACCCATTTGAATACGAGTCGAACCATACTAATTTCATCCGATTTTGACTCTGAACCGATGTTCAAAAATCAATTATTCTCTTTAGAATAGGTTTTGATAAAAACACACAAATTCCAAATGAATGCAGCCTAATTTTTTTATACACAGGGATCTCCGCTTTTGAGCCCAAAAATCTGCACCTGCAGTTTTCTAGTTGTCATTTATAGCTCCATAATTACGGTACGAATATAATGCTTTAACCAAAATACAAATTGGAGCTCATTTATTAATGTAGTACCATTTATGCTTAAAGAAACAACGACGAAACATCAAAAACGAGACCAACACAATCCAAACCTATCTGAAACTCACCCGAGCCCCTGGGACCCTATCAGAACATACCAATAAGTCCCAAAACATAATACGGTCCTAATAGAGGACTTAAATACCACATAAAAACATCAAAACCATGAATCTCACCTCAAATAAAACTTAATGAACTTTTGAACTTTCATCTTCCAAAACTCGTGTTGAACCATATCAAATCAACTCGGAAAGACCTCAAATTCTGCACACAAGTTCCAAATGACATAGAAAAACTATTCTAACTTCCGAAACCAAAACCCAAACTCGATAACATTGAAGTCAACTCCCGTTCAAACCTATGGACTTTCCAAACCTTCAAATTGTCAACGTTCGCCAGTTAGTGCCAAAACCTTCTAGAAACATCCAAATGCAAATCCGGGCATACGCTCAAGTCTGAAATCACCATCCAGACCTAACGGTACCGTAAGAACTCCGATATGACGTCAAATACATAAAATTTAAACTTGTTCAACTCTGCCAACTTAAAGCTTCCTATTTTGGAATAATTTCCAAATCAATTCTAAACAACTCGAAGACCAAAACTGATGATACATGCAAGATATAATATACTATTTGAAGCTATTCATGACCTTGAACCATTGAAATAAATTCAAATGCTCAAAATGTATGGTCGGGTCGTAATATTGGGGAGGGGTGAAATTAAAAAACACAAGGTAGAGGACATACTTGAGCGTCGCGAGACTAAACGCAAGGGGGACGCGGCGCCTGGCTAGGAGACGTGAGATTCAGGGTGAGGGGGAAGGGGAAGGGGCATGGCGCGAGGAGTGTAGCGATCTGGAGCTCATGCATGGGCAAGCAACGCCAGGCTTTAGCGAGGTCCTTACCTTGCTAGGTGGGGTTTGGAGCGCTCTTAAGTGATTTTTCATCCCATTTTTTACTCCTTTATGCATTTTGACATCCCTATTTCGCTCCCATACATATTCTAACACCAAAAATAAACTTGTTAGTACCCCAAAACCAAAAAGAAAAATCAAATTAAACCAAGCTATTCTATGAACTTGGTTGCCTCCCAACAAGGGCCTTAGTTAAAGGCATGGCATAATATTTACAACATCACCATGGGTTGCCTCCCATGAAGAGCCTGATTTGACATCACCACATGATGCAGAATGTTCCCATAAGCATCCACCAAGTCTATCGAATTTTTGTGACGACGAGTGACACCACCCCAATAGTGTTTAACTCCTTGCTCTTTAACTACAAACATTCCACCGTGTATGGGATCCCTAAGTTCCACATCGCCATGCCTTGTAGCACATACTACCTCAATTAGACCACACCATCTAGGCTTGTGCTTCAATCTCTACTTAAGCACGAGCACGGATTGATCCAACTCAAACTCACAATGTGCAAGGTGCTTGTGACGCAACTTCTTTGTCTTGCCATTACACACTTTCACATTTTTAAGAAACTAAAACTCTTCATTCTCAATTTTCTTTTCAATAAAATCATTCACATCACGATTCGGCTTTGTTAACTTTGGTTCCACCACTAAAATCATGCACAATTCCTCGTAATACTTGGAAAGGTTGAGCGTCTTGTACACATTAAATGTAACTTCTTCATTGTGCACTCTCATCTTTAGCTTACCCTCCCTCACATCAATAAGTGCCCCTCCAGTGGGCAAGAATGGTTGCCCCAAAATAATTAGAACCTCCTCATCGGCCATGTAGTCAAGAATAATGAAATCCACGGGAAAAATGAACTTCCCCACTCGTACCAGCACATCTTTAATAATTCCTTCAGACATTGCTAATGAAATATTTGCTATCTATACAGTGATAGTGGTAGGCCTAGGTGCTCCCAAGTCGAGCTGCTTGAACACTAGCAGTGGCAACAAATTAATACTCGCCCCCAAATTGCACATGGCACTACCAACCACGTATTTTCCAATCGCCAAGGGAATTTTAAATAAATTGGGATCCTTCAAATTAGGTGGGAGCTTACTCTGTGTTCTACCACTTCACTCCTTGGTAAGTGCAACTGTGTAATAACCCGACCGGTCATTTTGAGTACTAGCTCTCCTTTTTGGGTTTCGAGACTTTTCATAGCTCTATTTGATGATTTATGACTTGTGTGCATGGTCTATTTTAGTTTTTGAGCGGTCAGGAATTGATTTAGAAGAATAATTCTTATTTTAGAAGCTTTAAGTAAGCAGAGTTGACCAAGTCTGACTTATACATATTTGACCTCGAATAGGAATTTTGATACTTTCCATTAGGTTCGGATGATTATTTTGCACTTGGGCGTATTCCCAGACTTGCATTTGGATGTTTCTAGAACGTTTTGGCTCTATTTGGCGAAAATCTACAATTTGAAGGTTTGGAAAGTTCATAGGTTTGAACGGGAGTTGACTTTGATGTTATAAGGTTCAAATTGTTGTTGTGGGAGTTTTAATAGGTTTGTTATGTTATGTCATTTGTGACTGGTGTGCAAAGTTTGGTCTCATTCCTAGTTAGTTTTATGGGAATCGGATGATTGGTTGCGATATTTGGAAGTTCTTGAGTTTCGTTGTTGTTGATGCGTTTGGGTGTTCGAATCCTGGTTTTTCATGTTATCGTTGTGATCCGAGCATGCGATCGAGTTCATATGAGGATTATGTACTTGTTTGTCTGATTGGACGGGGTTCTGAGAGCCTAGGGTGTGATTTGGAATGGTTTCGAATCATTTCGGATGGATTATGTGTTGCTGGTTTCTAATGCATTTGTTGTGATTCGCGCTCATGGAGGAGATTTGCGATTGCGTATAGGGTTGTGGGACAGCCGGCTGATCTGTTCATGGCATTCGTGGAGAGGTCTCGCATTCGTGTAAGGTAGTGGAGCTAGCTTTTGTGTTCGCACTTGGAAGTTCATGAGCACAGAGTTTTGCTGGAGGCAGTGGCTCGTTGGCCTTCACGTTCGCAGTATAAGCTTGCATTCGCGCTTCTTTGGTCTAGTGGATGTCGTGATCGTGGGGAACAGACACGATTGCGTAGGGCATTTTTTCTGGGCAGTGCTAATTTGTACTTCGCGATCGTGATGGATATTCCATGATCGTGATGGGTATCACTGGGAAGATATTTTAAGTACGCTATTTCAAGGGTTTGAGTCATTTTATCACATTTTGAGATTGGAAGCTCCGATTTGGGCGATTTTTGAAGGGATTTTTGCCATTTGGGCTGGGTAAATATTTTTGACTCGCATTTCATGATTTTATCTTTGATTTTGGCGTTTGATTGATGAGTCTAAAAGAGAAATTAGGGGGGTGGCTAAACTTTCCTAAAGTGAATAATTGTATTTTGAATATCAATATAGAGTCGTATTTGAGTGAAAATAATATGGTTGGACTCGTGTTCGAATGGGTTTTCGGAATTTGTGAGTTTTTAGGTTTTGAGACGGGGGCACAGGTTGACATTGTGTATTTGATTACAGATTCGAACTTTATCGTTTGGTTTGTTTTCTATTGCATTATTTGATGTTTTGAGTTGATTTTGATTAGATTCGAGTTGTTGGGATGTTGATTCATGTGGGATTGCGTTTTAGAGTATTGTTATGGCTTTCTTAAGGTATCTTGTGTAACTTTGTTGAGGAAATTTTTTCTACTAAATAATGTTGTTTGCTACATGTGGGGGTCATGCATATACGAGGTGACAAGCGTATATGCATGTTCCAGGGTTTCCATGCTCAGAACCGAGAAATTATATGTTTCTGTGTGACTTGTTGAACTTGGTGACTCCTTATCTTATGTTTCAACTAATTTTATGACTAATAAATTCAATTAGCTGTGTTAGAAATCATGTTAGAACATATGACATTTTGAAAGGATGTAATGTGCTATTTTTCTAAGACCGTTTACAGGATTAATTAGATCGTAGCATCATGAACGTTCATTTATACATGTTATTGGTATGCTACTTGAGCTTCTTTATTCGTAATAAGAGATGAGAATTGGGACCCTAGGGCTATGTTCGGCATGATGGGTATCATCGTGCAGTGTGAAATAAGATAGGTCGGTTGGTTGTTACCGTGTGAGAATAATAGGAGTTGGATTTTGTTATGATTACTCGTTTGTTAAACACTTACATGACCTCTACTTTGGTTTCTATTATTGTTTGCTATTTTGTATGTTATTTCCACGTTTGTGTCCCTTATGTAGTTGCCTTTGTGTTTCATATTTGGCCTAATACTATTATATCATTAATTCGACCTTCTCTGTTCATGTTACTCTTACGCTTTTACTTGGTTTACTTCTGCTACATGTTCTTCTCTAATTCATGCCTTTACTTTCTATTAGCCCGTACATGTCACATGCATCTATTTGTTACGTGATTTACTTATTAGATCTCTTGAACTCTTACATTCCTTCTCTTACTACTTGCATTCACATGCTATATGCCTTTACCTGATATATATCTCCACATGTTACATGATTTCACTTCTTACACACCTCTACTTGATACCTATTTTTATTTTATGTACCTCCTTCCTCGCTTCATGTTTTACACTTCTTTTCTTAGCCGGTTCAGATGACTTTTAGATTGGTTGTCTGTTTATGCTTTATGGGAGATTTGTCTTTATATATGGGAGGCTAACTCTGGGGTGCGGTGTTGCTCATCTACTTTGTTTGAGTTTGTATTCCTAGTTGAACTCGGCGTGCTAGTTTCCTTGGTGTTACGTTGTGAACTTCCCAGGCTTGGTCATCGTAGAATAGCTTTGTATGAACATATATAAATATTTGGGATCGAGTATGTCGCAATAGTACTGATATTATATATGGGATCGTGTTGCATGCCGCAACAGTATTGATATTATATATGGGATCGGGTTGCACGCCACAACAGTATGGATATTACACATATGGGAGCGGGTTGTACGCAATAATGGTATTGGTAATTTATATAGGTGGATCGAGTTGCGCACCGCAATGGAGAAGTTGTACTATGGTTATTCTTGGTTGTTGGTTTCCCAAACCATACTGTGTTGTTAAACTGAGTTGTGATGATATTCTGGGACCCTCTGTCAATTATATTCTTGTTTCGTCCATTACATGGTTATTCGTTTCTCTATTTCGTATTGCTCTTTCTAATATCAACTGCATAGGTAAAAATATAATGGTAAAAATATAATAAGTGATTATCTTGTAACTCAAAATCTCATTACTACTTCACTGAGGTTAGTCAAGATACTTAACGAGTATATGGGGTCAGTTGTACTCATACTACACTTCTGCATCTTGCATGCAAATCTTTGAGTTGTGTAGCTATGGAAGACAAAGTGTTGCATTGAAGACGTACCCGCATTCCAGATTCAAGCTACCTATTGATCATGGTAGTTTAGGATTTCAAATTCTATTAATGTAAACTTCAAACAGATAGTGTATTTATCCTTTATATCAGATTTGTAAATCTAGATCAATGTGGTTCATGACTTGTACTACCAGTCCTTCGAAGGTTGTAAAGAATTCAACTTTGTTCTATGTTTGGATTACCAAGCTTTACGGTTAGATGACATCATTACTAGGTGGATTTTGGTTCGTGACAAATTGTTTCGAACTTTGTCAAACTTCTTTTATTGGCCACAATGTCTCTCAAGTACTTGGCATGTTTAGGAACTTCTTGCAGCACTTCTACCAATTCACACGCACCTAGCTCACGATATCTAAAAAAATTTGTACTTGGAATCATCTTTCGATTTTTGCAACCTTTGAAGAAAAGGCAGTGGTGGACTTACCTTTATATCTTGTTTGTGTTCATCATCTATCTGTTTAGATTCTACCTCCGGTTTAGGTACCAATCTTTCAAAACTTCTTTAGATGCATACTTTTTAGGTGGCACATCATCCAATGCTCTCCCGCTTCTTAGATTAATTGCTTGCACTTGTTCGATGGGATTCTTCTCAATATCATTTGGGAGAGCCCCTGCAGGTCGGATATTTTGCTGTGTATCCAACTGTCCAATATGCCTCTCTAAATTTTGAAAATCAGTCCTCAGTTCCTGGTTGTCAATTAACAGCTTTTTCAACATATCATTGGTGCTTTCTTCTACATGTTATGGTGGATTTTGGGGCTGATTGTAATTTCCTTGGGGTCTGTATGGAGTAGCCTGATTTCCACCCCATGAGGAGTTTGGGTAATTCCTCCAGTTAGGATTATAAGTGTTCCCATATTGTGCATTTTGGTTTGGATAACTTTGTTATATCTGCTTTCGTGGCTAAGAATTCATCAAGCTTGTACCTGCTAATCTTTGTTTTATCATTCTTCGAGGTTCATCCACACCTTGCCAGTTATAATCATTTGCGGTGAAGTTATTTAGTAAGGTCTGAATCTCACTGTAAGACTTTTTCATGCAACTACTTCCACAAGCTGAGTCTAGATTCAATTTGTAGGTACCGTCCAACCCATCCACAAAATTATGAACCAACTCTTCATCAATTTGACAGTGATGCGTACAATCTCTGAGTAGCTTTTTATATCTCTCCTAGACTTGACGTAGAGTCTCGCCAACTTTTTGTTGAAACCCCAGAAGTTGGATTCTCAGTGACTTTATTTTCTTTGTGGGAAAGAATTTGATTAGGAATTTTCGTGCTAGACCATCCCATGTGCGGATTGAGTTTGTTGGCTCTTTGTTCAACCATTCCTTTGCTTCCCCAACAAAGAAAAGGGAATCAAGGTCAGTCTAACATAGTCCTTGGAGACGTTCAGATAGTTATATGCATCTGTAATCTCCAAAAAAATTGTATGTGCCTTTGCGGATCTTCACTCGATAGACCCACAAATTGCCATGTGGATTGAATTAGCTGCATCATGTACTATTTCAGCTTGAAATGACTTGTTATGTCAGGCTTCACGATAACCTGAGTCATGTTTGTGAGACTAGTCCTTGCGGCCTCAATCCTGGTCTCTCGTCATTCTCTGCCATCTCGATTGGTTGTGGTTGGACTATGATTCCCAAATATGCAATTCTTGCTCTTGCTTCTGCCTCCCTCCCTATCTTTTGAAAAAGTCTTTCGGGTTCAGGATCAGGAGGAGGAAGATTGTTCAAACTGTTACTTCTTCTTAGCATTCAAGATGAACGTCGTACAGTCAGAAACAATAAAGCAAAATAAAACTCGAACAAAAACAAATAAAATCTTATTTCAGTTAGGTAACTAATTTCTAATCCCCGGCAACGGCACCAAAAATATGTTGGATCCAAACGCACACGCAAGTATACGCAATCGACAAGTAATAAAGTGATGAGAAAGTATCGTCCCACGAGGATTTATGATTGACTCTCGTCCAATCTAAACTACTTATAAGTTTATTGCTCAAGTGGTTGTGAAGAAGATTATTGTGATTTTTACTACTAAAAATTACTACGGAAGTATTAAACAAGCAAGAGATTCAAAGGTACAAAGCAAACACTTAGGGAGAATTCAATGAGATGGGAATATTCTAGGGTTATGGGATTAATATCACTCCTATTGAGTTCCTCCGGCTGATTTAATTACATGATTTATCTAATTTGCTGGTTAACGGGGCTTATTATGCTCGCGAAGTTCTTTCGATGCTTCGCTCGCCTATTCAAGCCAACCTAATACTATATGTCTATAGAATCAAAATTAACATGAATGCATGAATATTTCCTACGAAATACAAGTAAGGCAATTAGAATTTCTCTAGTCTAATCGCGAATCTATTCTCCGATGCCCAAATTTAAGAACTTACTCTACTTAATCTTATATGCAATCTATATTTCCCACTTTCGAGTTCAACTATATATTCGTGGATAGTATTCTACTGTTCAATAGAATAATTAAGTGCAAGATTGAATAAACAAATTAATATGATAACTCAAGCAAAATAACCAATCGTCAAATAGCAATAGTCAATAACAACTTATAACTCTAGAATAATGAGATTTTTAGCTACCCATGTCCATAACAATAGTCAAAGTATTTTTTTTTTAATAGAAAGTAGATGAAAGATGGAAGAATCAATGAATTATATTCTTTGTTTATGTTTCTAAGCCTTTGACGCCTTGGAAAATTGACCCCTCCCCCCTATCCCACAACTAATCACGTTTAGAAGGTATTTATAGGCTAGGGTCGGAATCCCCAAGTCCAAAACCAAGTGGGAAACATTTAATGCATGGACTGGGAAAGAGTACATGCCTTAGAGATCACGAGGCCTGGCCTAGGGCGCGTTCCAGAGTTCGCGTCGCATGTTGTAATACGCGATGGACCTCGCCTGGAGTCAGGTGTCGTTAGCCTGGCGCGTGGTTCCTGGTCTTGTTCGATTTTTGACTTTTTGTGCTCTTTTTGTGTATTTTTGATATTCCTGTGTGCAACATTCACTCGTTTTCATCATCTAACGATCCTACACATAAAAAGGGCACAATTAAACCCAAACGCGGCACATATTATCATTAAAACACCAAAATATAAGGCAAGTAATACACTACAAATATACATTTATAATCAATTATCAATTTGTCGCCTCGCTTGTTCATAGGAATCATTAAGACCAAAAACTGAAGCAACCTATGTCTCTTTAGATCCACAATATAATCCCTTGACTCACACAGTCACAACCTAGTGAGGGCACTAATGCATCATACTCCGCCCGGAGTTCTTTAAGTTTAGTGATGTACATCGCAACAGAGTCGGTTCCTTGAGAAATTGTGGCAATTGCCCGATGTAAGTGAAAAATATGTACTCGATTTACCTTATCAAAATCTCTCTCTAAGATCTTCACAAACCAAGTGTGTATATGATGCATAAGCGATTCCGCTAACGAGGTCCTTAGACACTGTGTACATTTTCCTAGAGAGACAATCGCATTGCAAGTTTCCCAATCCTCATGCAATTCTATCTTAAATGACTCCTTCTACATGTGTCATTTACGAACACTAACTTCAGTTTAGCTTCAAGAGTTATTCGCATCATCTGATGCCATAATCCATAATTTTCAAAACATGTGAGCTGAATTAGAATCAAAATCGAGCTAGAGTTGTCAGATGGATGCACATACAAAGGATATGTGTGGTCGATTTTCTCCGCTGCCATAGCTGAATCGATAGAATTGAGAGGGGATGAAGACGATTCTTCACTCATGTAGTCAGAGAATAAGAAACAAAAATAAAGCCCTAGGGCTCTGATACCATGTTAAGAGCTCGATAGCTATATCAATGGAGCTCTGTGAGCTCCAACAATGAAGATATTTGTGAGTGGATTGATGACAGAGAACGGGGAGATCAGTGTTTTGGAAGATGTCTTCTTTGATATTAATTGTATGATTGTACATGCGCTCATATATACACTAATACATTTTTACATGACTACTAACCTATAGCTATCAAAAACTTGTACAATAACTAACTCCTTCTACACGTTAGCTTCCCTCAATACTAACTGATACTGAGGTTATCAATCTTTAAATAAAAAGAATTCTTCGAAACACTGCAATTTACGGAAAATTTTATTTTGTCTCATAAAACTGACACTAGTTGTATGAGGCATCTTTTTTGTCTCACAATTTTGTGGACCCAGATTTTTGTGGACCCAGAAGTGTAAGATTGGGACCCACAAATTTGTGAGACAAAAAGGAACCTCACACAACTAATATCAATTGTATGAGGCACACAATAAAACTTATTGCAATTTACTATTATTACCATTAGTCTTTAATACTACATATTACTAACATAACTATTAGTCTTCAATATACGTAGCAAACCAAACACCAGGAAACATTTTCCATACAAAATGACTGATGTTCTCTCCGTCTCGACGATAAACTTGAAATTGCCACCTATTTGATGATTCATAAATTTAAACTTTGATTAATGATCAGGGCAAGAAGCTCTAGCCTAGAACCTTGAACATGCTGCCTTAAGCTGAAGGCATGCTGGAATTGAAACATACCGCAGAAATTATCTTTTATCACGTCAAAAAACAGTTTAAAACCCGTTGGGTGTCAATTGTAGATTTTTCACTCTATCAGTGTAATTTAACTGATTATACTAGGTTAAGTAGCTATTTTCCAACAACTCACGCTGAACTAATTATAGACAATATGTCTTTAGTTAGCTTTTACACGCTGATTAGTGCATAAATATTAAACCCAAAATTTTTACAAGCAACTCATCTCGGCAATTCTTCGTTCAATTTAACTAAAGGATCACTTGCAGCTTCACGCTTCTACCCCTCTTAAAAGAATTACACCTATGTGATATAGACATTTACATTTTCATAGATTACAAGAACAAAATGTACAGTTTCTGTGAAACTCTGCAGCAACTCCCTCACTTTTCGATGCCCTGCTGCATATATTGTATCAAATCATATCCGGCCGTAGTCCACTTGTTGTACGCATCGCTACATGCACGAATCATGTAATTGGCTGCTTCACGCTCACTCATCTCAGGGTGAAATCTCTTTCTAAGATTTCCTATGGGGTCACCCCTGCTAAAGCAAGGCAATCCGCTATCTAGCATCATCGAAACTGTATTTATTATCCCATCCATGTGGCGACGTGCAGCAAGGTAACCCTTGACACACAAGCTGGAAAACAATCAATCGAGCCTTAGCATAAGAAAAAAGTAATTCATACATAATAAGACAGTGAGTGCAATTAGACCAACGAAGACCACTGACCTTACAAACTGGTACCATGTCTCACTTTTCATTGCTCCAGATGGGTCAATTAATTGGGTCATCTCATGACTCAGCTTGAAGTGAGCACTTTCAAATCGCATATTTCCACCAGGAGAAATTTCCAGGATAAAACCAAAATCAATATGGACAAGCCGACCAGCACTGCAGAACAAATATAAAAAGGAATTCATCAGATGATGAGTCAACATTACCTGACCAATATTGATTAGCTTGAAAAGATATCTATTTATCCCAGTCCCAGAATAATGTATTTACTTCCTTGGAGTTTCCAAACTTCTTTGGAGTGTCCAAAAGTATATGTCCATCTTCATGAACTCCACAAAAAATATGCACCGCCCCATGAGGAAACAGCATTTCGAAAAGGAATGCACAGCTATGAAGTGAAGTTACTTCTCATCATTAGGTTCTTGGTATGTTAAAAGACTCAATTAGAACACGTTTTGTTCAACAATCAAAGCAACCTAGAAACACCACCTTTCCTGTTAACTAACCAATTGAGTCCACCATGAGCTCCAACAATTAACTCACTAGCCATCTATATACAATAGAAGACTACTTGAACTTGCCTCATGAACAATACTGTTTCCTTGAGTCTCTTAGTTGGCACTGCTAAATGCAAATATCACACAGCAACAGCAATTATATGGCCAATCTTTAGTAGTATATAATTTATAAGCAGAACAGTCGTCTATTGGTGTGCATATTGCACATTATCATTCAGCATCATTGATGTGTGTCAGCCATCTTACCATAGACTAATCTAACACTGCATACAAGGTCTTCAAATCATATCTGAAAAAGGAGCCTACTATATGACGCACATCATCAATCTAAGCTGGAAAGCATGGTGGTGAGGGAACATATAAAAACTTATTTTAAAAAATCACTTTCAGACGCTTCCAAACACATTTAACAGCAGCTATCCTATATTGAGCATATTTCTATCTCCCCTTAGCTCATGCACTTCAACTGTTGAAACAATTTGAAACATTTCCACCATGACATGACGATATTTTAGAAGCTTCTGCATCTTAAGTAACACAAAACCTGACTTACATAAAGTGTAATTTCACAACCATTGGCATTATGAAACTTAACAACAGAAGACAAAGGTCCTACCCGTCAATCAGAAGGTTCCCATTATGTCTATCCTTAGGCTGAAGCAACAAGCTGGCAACTGCATAACCTGCACTGCTTACGATGAAATTCTCACGAGCAGCTTCAAAGCCAGGAGAGCCGACAGGCCCATAGTCCTGTTGGAAAATTTCATATAGACCACCATCAGTCGTCTCACCCATCTGGCTTCTGCTCCGTGTGTTGGGTACAACCTGCAAAGAGACAGATATGAAATGATTTTGGAGGCAAAAAGAGCTATCATGACCACATAAAACTAAATGACCTCATAACCATCGGCTACATGAAATATCATCTTTCTTCTGCATTGTAAAGTAGAAGATACCACCATGTATCGCATTCTAGGTTTTTTCACGTGTAAAAAGATTAACTCTTTAACTAATCTCCAATACAAAACAAAACCATGCATATAAACCACGAACTGTTTGCTGAAAATACTCTATATGCTAAAAAGATAAACCAAAGGTATGACGGAACAAGGAGAAGATAAAAGGAAAAAATTAAGTAAAGCATTTTTTACGGCAACACAGTTCAGTAACCAATATTTAGCCACCTATCCTGCAGCTGAGCATTACATCCCTCTGACAACAATTTGCATTCAGACCTTCAATTACCTATACAATCAGCAGACAGTTTAACTTTCCTAATTGCTCTCTAAGGTGTCAACAGTGAGTGATAAATTTTATCAGTTGTTACCTCACTGAGATGCTCTTAAACTTCTTACGTAAAATGTGTGTGTGTGTGTGTGTAAATTGGCATGTTTACCAGAGGTAGAGAGGCTGTTTCCGATAGACTCTCGGCTCAAGAAAAGGTGAAAAGAGAGAGAAAGGAAGAAGACAAAGAAGAAAGAAAGAATAGAGGTAAGGTCTGCGTAAACACTACCCTCCCCAGACCCCACTTGTGGATTATACTGGGTATGTTGTTGTTGTTGTTTCTGGTCAGAGAACTGAAAATTGCACTTGCCAGATTTAAATTTTAAAAAAAGACAAGGGGAGGGGTTGCTTGGAGAAATCTGAATAAATTTTATATGGAACTACTGGCTTAGTCATTTTCAAATATCTAGGCTCAGTATTTTTAGTGGATGACATGAGAAATGAAGGGGAGGGGAATTTCTTGGGGGATTGGGAGATAGAAGAAGTTCTTCCTTTAAATTCTCTAATCAATGAAGAAGAGGACCCAGATTTTAATGCTCCAATTTGGGTGCATCAAAATATTATCAGGCTGAGCAAAGAATTTGGGGTGGAATTCAAAGGATGTGAGAAGGAAGCCTTTCAGTTATTTATGAAAATAGATGGCAAGAGGCGCACTGCAATGGAGTCTACATCATCAATAATGGAAGCAGTCACCCCAAAAAAGAAAGAAAGCAAAGAAGTAAGAAACTTAGACATCGGGAGCAAATTCAAAAGTAATGGCACAAGGAGCAGGGGAGGTTATATGGCCTTAGATCATAAATGATGATTAAAATTGTTTCCTGGAATGTTAGGGGTCTAAATAGGTATAGGAAGAGGGAGTTGATAAAAAATATGATGAGCAGCGGGAAGGCAGAAGTTTACTGTTTTCAAGAGACCAAAGTAGAAGGAGAAATAAGAGATATTGTTAGACTTATGGGCGTATAGGTGGGTGAAATTTGCTCAACTTGAAGCAAGTGGTACGAGAGGGGGTATTCTAATTATGTGGGATAGTAGGGTATGGGAAGGGGAAATCAGTAGTGTGGGAATGTTTTCCATTACAATCAAGTTCAGTGGTAAATCACAAGAGTTTGTATGGCATTTATCCAGCATTTATGCTCCTAACGACAGAAGGGAAAGAGAAGAAGTATGGTGGAAGGTAGGAGCTGCTAGAGTTTATTCACTGGGTCTTGGGTAGTATGCGGGGATTTCAATACTGTTAAATACCCGTCAGAGAAGAAGAATTGCAACATATTCACCAGAGCAATGGTAGATTTCTCAGAATTCATCAACGATATGGGACTAGTAGACTTGCAATTGTTGGGAGGAAGTTTCACTTGGAAGAAAGGGGTTGATCACAAGAGTGTTGCTAGGCTGGATAGGTTCCTAGTATCTGAGGAATGGGATGTAGGGTTTAGAAAAGTCAACCAGTCTATAATTCACAGGGTTACATCAGACCACTCTCCTCTGTTGCTCCAAAGTGGGAACTGGGAACCAGTTAAATCCTATTTCAAATTCGAAAATTGGTGGTTGTTGACTGAAGGTTTCAAAGATAGAATCAAATGTTGGTGGGGGTCGTTCTACTGTGAAGGTAGACCAGATTATCTTCTAGCTTTCAAACTGAAAGTTCTGAAGGAGAAACTCAAAGAGTGGAGCAAATCAACACAAGGCAGCTTGAAGATGCAGAAAATGAATATACTTGGCCAACTAGCTGAACTGGAGGAGACTCAAGAATTGAGGATGCTGAATGATGAAGAGAAACACAAAAAATCCACCTTATTGATAGAGTTTGAGGAGAATGCTAGGAAGGCGGAGATAGCTTGGAGGCAAAGGTCCAGCGCTGTATGGTTGAAAGAAGGGGACAGAAATACCAAGTTCTTCCACAGAACTGCCACTGCCCACAAAAGGTACAACAGCATTGATAACTTACATGTGAACGGAGAAATTGTGGAGAATCCTGAAGATATCAAGAGGGAGATAGTTGCTTATTACCAAAATCTATATACAGAGGCTGAGGAGTGGCGACCACATTGCAACCTAAGGGACTGTCCCACCATCAACCCAGATGATAATCAGATGCTACTGAGTCATTTTGAACCACAGGAAATTCGGGAGAGTGTAAAAGCATGTGCAGGGGACAAAGCTCCGGGTCCAAATGGGTATACCATGGCCTTCTATACCCAATGCTTGGAAGTGATAGGCTCAGATGTGATTGCTGCTGTCCAAAATTTTCATGTAAATGGGACCTTTGAAAAGAGCTTCAATGCTACATTGGTGGCCTTGATTCCAAAGAAAGTGGGAGCCAAAGAACTGAAAGACTTCAGGCCTATCTGATAGGAAGTTTCTACAAAATAATTTCAAAGATCATGGCAGAAAGAATCAAAAAGGTCATTGGCAAACTGGTGGACACTCGACAGATGGCTTTTATCAAAGGCAGGCAAATCATGGATGCTATCCTAATTGCTAACGAGTGTGTTGATGCTAGAATGAAGTGCAAGGAACCTGGCCTTTTGTGTAAGCTGGACATAGAAAAGGCATATCACCATCTGAATTGGGAATTTTTGCTGGGAGTATTACTGAATATGGGCTTTGATGAGAGATGGTTCAGGTGGATCAAGTTCTGCATCAGCACTGTTAAATTCTCAATTTTGATAAATGGTTCACCTACTGGTTTTTTCTCTTCACAAAGAGGTCTGAGGCAGGGGGACCCTATATCCCCCTTTCTATTTATTCTGGCAATGGAAGGTTTAAACAGCCTGTTTAAATCTGCCAAAGCCAACAATAGAATCAGGGGTTTCAGGGTGAATTCTAGAGATCCAGTGTCACTGGAAGTTACCCATCTGCAATATGCAGATGATACTTTGGTGTTTTGTGATGCTGATAGAGACCAGGTGCTTCTTTTAAGAGTGATATTCATTTTTTTTAAGCTATTTCTGGATTACACATTAACTGGAATAACAGCTTCATCTATCCAGTTAATGAAGTAATGGAGATACATAGCTTGGTGAATATTCTGGGAGGAAGAGTAAGAACCTTACCAACAGTTTATCTGGGAATGCCTCTTGGAGCAAAAAGCAAATCGAAAGGGATCTGGAATGGTATAGTTGAGAAGTGTGAAAAGAAACTAGTCAGCTGGAAGAGCCAATATTTATCCCTGGGAGGAAGACTTACACTAGTTAATAGTGTACTGGATGCTGTGCCAACTTACATGATGTCCCTATTTCCTATGCCTGCAAGTGTAGCAAAAAGACTTGATGCTCTGAGAAGAAACTTCTTATGGCAAGGTGCCAGTGAGAAGAGCAAAATCCACCTGGTCAGATGGGATGTCCTTACAACAAGCAAGAAGGAAGGGGGGATGGGGATCAGGAACCTGAAAATCCAAAACCAAGGTCTGATGATGATGTGGCTATGGAGGTTTGCCACAACAGAACTATCTCTGTGGAAAAATGTAATTGAGGTAAGGTATGAGAAGGAAGGTAGCTGGACAACCAAATCTGTGAATAGTCCTTATGGGGTAAGCCTGTGGAGATCCATCAGAAATCTATGGCAAAATTTCAGTAATAGGTCCAGCCTCAAAGTGGGCAATGGTATGAAAACCTCTTTTTGGGAAGACAAATGGCTTGGGCAAAGAACCTTGAAGCAGCTATTTCCAGACATTTACAACCTGAACCAACACAAGGTTCACATGTTGGAGAACTGTGGACAGGTCAAGGATGGAATCTTACGTTCAGAAGACTCCTAAATGATTGGGAAATACAAAGGTTGTCAGATTTCTATAACACTTTAGAACAATTCAAAGGGATCTCCAACTCTAAGGATAGGGTGTTATGGCAAGGGGGCAAAGATGGCAAGTATTCTGTCAAATCTGCTGATACAGAGTTTAACCAATCTAATAATCAGATTGGATGTCGGCCGTGGAAGATGATCTGGAAAGTAAGAATCCCATACAAAGTTGCATGTTTTACTTGGCTATTAGCAAGAGAAGCAGTCCTGACACAAGATAATCTCATCAAGAGAGGATATCAACTGGGGTCCAGGTGTCACTTATGCGAAGCTCAGGAGGAAACAGTCAACCATCTCTTTTTGCACTTCAGTGTTACTGATCAATTATGGAAGATATTCATCAACCTGAGGGGGATCCGGTGGGTTATGCCAAGGAGAATCAAGGAAGTTCTAACTAGTTGGAAAAGAGATGGGGAACATTCCAGTCAGAAGGAGAGATGGAAGATTGTCCCAGCTTGCATATGGTGGACAATATGGAAAGAAAGAAATCAAAGATGTTTCGAGAACAACCATAGTTCAATACAAAAGTTGAAGATGAGCTGTTTAATGCTTTTTTATTTTTGGTGTAAAAAAGGAGTACTTAGAAGAGAGAATATATTTTTGATGTTTTAGACCAACTGTGAGTCTTACAGAACTAGTTCTCCCTTCTGGTACTCTCATTGTAATTATTGGATGGTTGCACTGATTTAGTGTAACCACTTTTATAGTCAATACAAATATGTTATACCTTTTCAAAAAAAAACACATAAAAGTAATTAATATTGATGAAATGGAGGAGTGTTATGCAATATGGAGGCGAATGATTCAGAAATGCAATACCTACTAGTTGAGATTAAAGTTTAGTTATTGTTTATACTCCTACGCAGGTCCAGCGTTTGACACGTGTTTTTTTAGTCTGACGACATTTGTATGGAAGAACAGGGATAAGAGCCAAGTTTGTCCCTATATTTTCTGCAAACTCTGTCATCAGGACATTCCATGATGAATCCCTCAAGGGACTATATCACAATCTGATTCCGCTAAAATAGCAAATCCTACAGAAACAAGGGCATATAGCTAACAGAACTGATTTGGGTAAAACTTAATAGGTCAGTTATGGCTTGTTTTCATCTTCATATGTCTTTTTCTCCTCTATATTCATATCTATTTCCACTTTCTTCTTTTTTCGGATAAATCAGCAGTTTCCAGACATATCACATATGAAAATTTCATTATGAAAGCATACGCATCCCTGAAATCATAGGCAGATGTCATGTAAAGATTCACCTCAATAATTCCTCTTTCTGGGCCAGTTGGGAGAACTCCATATGGAAATAAATAAAGATTAAGCCCAACAGCTTCAAAGATATCTTTTAAAAGTGAAATAACTTGTAAAGCAAGAACATCTTGCCGACAATCATCTCCAACCTATGCCAAAGAAAAACAAAATTTAGTCATATGTAAAATAGCATAAACAAGAATGAGCCGGTTAGCATACTGAAAACTAACAGTTCCTTCTATCTAACAGGTTAAGTTTCTTTTTTCATAAGGTAAGATATCAGTTCTACCTAACCACTTAAACTTCTAGACTAAATAGGATAACAAATTTCACATCGCATTAGATGAGACATAAATCCTGCTTTTGAATTTTAAAGCCAATCATCGTTGGAATTTTTTTATGTATCTGGTCCATCAAAAATAATCAACTGTGGACGTGAAGAAGCATTTTGAAGACTTAAATAAATAACTAAAAGTGTCTAATATAGGAGACTTCAAAATTTAGATGACGAGATCCACACATTTTAGAAAAACTATTACTCCCTCTGTTTCATTTAAAGTGAAGAGTTTGATTGAGCAAGGAGTTTAAGAAAGAAAGAAAAAAAGCTTGTAAGACTTAAACATGCCATGACATTTATGTGACTATATAATCACATCATTAAGGGTAAAATAGGAAGTACAAAGTTAAATTGTTTCTAAATAGAAAGGTGTCATTCTTTTTATAACAGACTAAAAGGAAAGAGTGTCACATGATTAAATGGAATAGAGGGAGAAGTACTTAACAATGTTAGAAACAAAAAGCGCATAAAAGCAGAAAGGTCCCCGGGGCTTGAAGTGAAAAAGCGAGAATTAAGCATATTTCATGAATGAAGCGCACAATTTATGGAAAATAATAAATATGAAAATTGTATTAGTTCAGTACTACAATAATCAAATTGTGATTAAAGTAACATTCACAGTCATTTACATTAACGCAGATATTAATCCAACTCTTCGGAATTGAGAGCTAAAGAACCGACCACTTCTCGTTTGGATCAGTTTGCTCATCGCATCACTTCCGGGCTTTTAATAGCATTGCTTAACAAAAGAGATAGCAATAAGATATTTGGCACAAATGTGCATATTTTATATGATTTAGGACTCGTTTTAAAAACTTTTACATTGGTTTAGCTTCTATAAACATTTCTTGGCCTAATTAGGGAACTTTGATGTTTAGGAGGCGATTGAAGCGAAAGGAAGTGAAATGGACCGGATTTGGAGCAGAGATGAAGAGTTGGATAAAATTGTATATACATGCTGCAAGACATGCACCGCAGACCTATAGCAAGTTTACAGCTAAAAGTGGGATAAGAAATAACGAAGCTTTGGAGCGATCTTAGTGAGTTGTTTGAGTTGCTAGCTGGAGTTAGTTGAGAGAATAATTCTAGAAAATTACTACTTTTATCGAGAAATAACTGCAGTAACAAGAGAACTCACGATCAGCGGAGAATAATTCGGCGAAATTATAGGAAACATGTTAGACACTCATCCTGATAATTCCAGAAATCACTATCCTAGCTTTTTACTCATCGAACACACCTAATCTCTTTAGTTGCTTATTTTTTATTACTCTAGTATTTTTTATTTAATTAGTTTAAAACAAAACCACAATTTTTATAACTCGAAATTGTTTGAACCTTTTTTTTAGTGATATTTATAGTTATAGCTAAGCATTAGTTCTCTGTGGGATTCGACTCAGGACTCTTTAGCCAGATATATTTGCAGTGACCGCTTATCCTTTTTAGAACTAGAGTTGGGCATTGATCACAATACTCTTTCTACAGGATCTGAATAAGCTTGGGAAAGCTTTTTAATTGCATAGGGTATTCAGGATCGTTGAGCCCATGTCATGTTCATCTACTTACTGCTCAAAATCCAGAACTTCTAGATTATATTCCTAAAACTGATGTATCAGTAAGATAAGAAAAGCAACTAACTTTCCAACTCCTCTATAAAAGTCAAATGCCATTGTTCCTATATGAAATTGGTCTAAAATGATTTAATGTCCCAAAAATGGAATATCTTACTCATTTTACCTTTTATTACCATTTATGCAGAAATTCAATTGGACTTACCACAATACTTCTGAATTAACATAAGACTATTTCAAAATCAAACATCTGGACAATGGTGATCGTAAATTATAAATACCACTATTCTAGTTCTACTTTGCCTTGGTCCTTCAAAATTTATCCACTTTTCTCAAATAGAATTTTTTTCTCAAGCTACCGAACTCTTTTGAATTCATAACAGCAGAATAATTGAACCGACTATTATATGATTAGAAAGTAAAAACTTCACTTTAGATAGGTCTAAATAAATCAGACGTTTGCCTTTAGCTTTATACGCATGTCTAATAGAAAATTGATGCAATCCACAAGACCCTCTAATGGAATACAAATTTAAGAATGTTAAAAGTTTGTAAAATGCTTAAATTGTGTCTGGGCTACCAATTAATTGGAGGAAGAGTCTATTATTCCCGCTATATGAAGTGTCAGAGTATCAAGTATTAGCAGCAACTCGAGGATGTGAGTTGATCTCTTCTTACAAGTTACTTAGGGATGGATCTGGGGTCAAGAAATAAGTCACAAGATATCGGGGATGGAGTTGTTGAAAGGTGTGAAAAAAGATACACTAGATGGAAGAGCCAACACTTGTCCTTGGGGGCAGGCTGATTTTGGTAAACACTGTTTTTACTCACTACCTACCTATATATGATGTCTTTATTTCCTTTGCCTGCAAGAATTGAAAAGAGATTGATTCTTTGAGGAGAAACTTCATTTGGGAAGGTAACAAGGCAAGAAATGTTTCCACTTAGTAAAATGGAGAACTCTCATTGTTAGCAAGATGGATGGGGGGTTAGGTATAAGAAATTTGAGAACGCACAATAAAAGTTTACTTATGAATGATACGCAGATTTAGTTTGGAAGAGCAAGCTTTGTGGAGAAAGGTTATCAGTGAAAAACACGGACAAGAAAGTAAGTGGGTCTTAAAGTGACTTCCCCTTATGATGTTAGTGTATGGTTTTGGCCTGCTTTTGCCCATTATGTCAATATAAAACTTGGTAATGGGATGAAAACTTCTTTCTGGAATGACAATTGAACCCAACATGAACCATTAAAAGATTGATCTTTCTGTTTGAGCCAACAACCTGATGCATCTGTTGCTGAAGTTAGGGATAAATAGGGGTGGAATCTAAATTTTAGAAGGCTTTTGAATGCCTGGGAAGTGGATATAGTAGCTGAACTTCTCAGAAGTTTGGGACAGTTTCCAGGATCTACAGCAGCTGAAGACAGTTGAATATGGCGGAGGCATTGCAAAGGTGTGTACACTGTAAAATAGCATATATAACACTCGATCACAGTGGGCAACAGAGATTCAAATGGCCCTGAAAGGAAATATGGAAAGTGAAGATACCTTATAAGGCGGCATGTTTTTCACGGAATCTAACTAAGGAAGCATGATTGACCCAAGAAAAATTAATAATGGGTTGCAGCTGTATCCTAAATGTTTTTTGTGTGAAAAAGATTCTAAGAGCATAAATCATCTCTTCCTAGCCTGTGAAGTTACTGACAAGATTTGGCAGCTTTTTTCAACATGAAAGGAATAAAGTGGGCTATGCCGAAGAATACAACAGAGCTGTTGGCATGCTGGATTAATACTGGAGGTACTGCTGGACATAAAAAAATGGTGGCTGCTTGTGTATGGTGAACTGTGTGGAAGGAGAGAAACACAGATGCTATGAAGGAACCCGTAACTCAGTACAGGAAGTCAAGATGAACTGCCTGTCTTTATTTTATTTTTGGTGTAAAAAAGATCTCCTAGACGATGCTGAATCTCTCAAAAAGAAGGGAGAATGCTTCTCTCTAGTTACTTCCACCTGTGTGACTTTGACCCAGTATTGTCAAAGGCGCGCTTAAGCCCTGAAGTGAGGCTCAAACCATGTTGAGCGCTTTGGGGACGTTTCAGTGTCGCATCAAGGCTCTAAGGGATACTTTTCCTTGCCAATGCGTGTGATCTTGACAAGGCGACACTAAACAATTGATATTTCATTTTATCGTAATTTTTTTCAATTTATTCATGCTTATAATTATGGTCTTGGACTGTATATACATATTTTTACTTTTTTTTCCAATTGCACCTTTTTTCATTAATGCCCACGCTTTATTTGCGCTTTGCGCTTAAAGCCCCAACAGAACTTAGAGTTTTTTTGCACTTTTCGCCTTTGATAACACTGCTTTGACCTAATTTACTGTTTCCATGTTACTTTTTCATCTTTCAGATTTGCAGTTTTATTTCTGGATTCTGCTAGAGCAGATTTTGTTGATGTTGGCAGTATATTACGCAGCACCTTAAAATTTTCTGGAAGAAGACATTTTATAGTTTGTCTGAGTACGTCAGAATAGCTAGTAGAATTAAATTTTTGATTGCATTATAGGATCCTTCTTGATAAGACCGGGTTTTTGGAGTTTACAAGTATCATATATGCTTCAATTCAACCGATTGTGCTTCGATTGAATTCTATGTGAAGTTCTTAATAATACGAAGACGCATATAAATCTAGGAGTGCTCCCAGTGGTTACCTATTTCTCCTTTTACCCCTTCCTTCCTAAACTCACCGTTGTAAATTCTGGCTATTTCTTTCTGTAGCTTTGTGTCCTAAAGACAATCACACATCCTTATCCTTTCCCAAAAAAACCTTTTTGAACCAATGATATTTCCAAATTCTCATTTTAAGAAACAGCACAAAATCAAGGTCCAAAAGACGCCTTTTGAATCTGTCAAAACTTGATATTTTCATTGATTTAATGAGAGTCTCACTTGATTTGAAATTCTCGTTAATTATATTCCAAGCCTGAAAATAGCCTCCGTTTCATCTTTCTAATCCTCCAACGTGCCTAGGCCATCACCCATCCTAATGCCCATTTAACCTAACAATTTTCTACCCCTTTAACCCCAATTGATCTTTGACTCCTATTCTTACCTCAGCATGGTATTTTTTTCTAATTTAAGAAGTCAAGTTTCATACTGTCGTGATGCAAGGACAGAGATGTAAAAATTTAGAACTCAACACGTCATTGGCAAAGCTTCAACTTTTACCTCAGCATGGCATTGCAAATGAGATGAAGACAACATATATTTCACCCTCTGATATTATAAGCAAATGACCTTTAATTATGAAAAAGACACTCATAAATTTTAATGATTTTCATTCACTTCTTTCAATACTTCTGAAGCAAGCCAGCCAACCATCCACGGGAATTAACTGAAAGAAGACTTTTAAGAAGAATAAATGCCTTTAAATTTATATATATTAGCTACTAAGCATAACGATGTGGTGGGGAAAAGTTGTGGCAGGAAGGCAAGACCGTTAGGCAGATTTTCTTTCATCTGAAATAAAATATCTAAGATCTAGATCAATAAAATACACTTATATCCCTAATCTTACCTTGAATATACAAGCTTGGGGTTTTATGTCATTTTGATCGCCATCTTGATCTGCAACGTTAAATGTGATCATAATAGGAACCTTGGCAGCTGATTGCAAGGGAATTCCACTATCAACCTGAATCCCTTTCACGATTTTATTAGGAGCTGTAGGTAGATAGAGATCATCTCCTTGCATCTCAATTTTCTCCAGCTCCCTAGTAAATGAAAATGAGGTTTGTTCAAGATAGACAAATATCAGAAGGCAAACAGCACCTATATATACAGCATATTGTAGAGAAATTGACAATATTAAATCTTGGTGCACATTTTACTTTACCTCCGAATTCCAGCTCGTCTCTCCTCCTTGGGTAGTGGATAGAGTGCGCCAGATATAGATGTAACCTTGTCAAAGAAATCAAACTCCCTTTGAAACACATCACGAGCCTTTTCATTGAACCCATCAATTATTCGTTGCCTCACAAGAGGAAGCAGGGCCAGAAATGCAGCATGCTGAAGATAAAATACAAAGATATTGACAGTTATGAAATAGTACAAATTAAAGATAAATCTATTAACCACTGAGTGAGAAGGTGCAAGAACTTATGAGGTGGAACTACAAGAAAGACAAAATTCGTTGTCTTCAAAAATTTGGTCACCAGTCAACACAAAAGGTGAGAGAGAGATAGAGAGTGTGCAAAGTAAAAGGAAATGCATAAGACATGCCTCTATGTGAGAGTTTCAGAGAGAGAATAGTAAAGGTGAATCATACAGAAAACAGATAAATCAATCTCCTTATCATAAAGAGGATGGTTATAATATTGTCGCAAGGAGAAGTGCCCCCAAAAAAAAAAGTCAATTTGGAGGTATTACAAAGTCAATAGCTATACTCAAGGGAAATTACGTTTATTATCTGAAATTAAAGTTTGCAGTTTCCAGAATCTTCCATAACATGGAGTTTATGCTGCATGCTCATGGAAAGAGGACCAGATAAGAGTGATTAGGAAAAGGTGCATTAGATGCTTTAATTGGAAGAGGTATCAGTTGAAAATTTTAATCTACCTTTGCAGAAGAATCTTTCCCTGACTCCGGCTCACAAGTCTCACCCTGCAAGCGTTATTCAGGTTAGTGGTTATCATAGAGAACAAGACCTATGTTCACCATAAAGCAAGAGGGAACAGATTTAATTTTATCATACAAGGATAGCCATCTTAAAACAGAAACAAAGCAAAAGCTTCCCACCTGCAGATTCCATATTAGAATATGAGCGAATATGTCACTCCTTTGAGTAGCTCTCAGCAAGTATCCTTCTACTAATTTCTGCATGGGTAAACATCACATGATTAGGGTCAATAATGTCTATAATATGAAAGATGATTAAGCATCTGTTTTTCATTGATGAACACTACAGATGGGAAGTTGAGACACAAGGAAGGTATTATTGAGACTACTTCGAGATGAAAGCCATTGTGATAGCTACTGTTTAATTCTAGTCATTTTTTCATACTACGATCAGAATCATTCATTTAATCGTTTATTATAACCATAAAATTGTTGTTCATTTAAGAATAATAATATCTGAAAACTGACAGGAATACTAAATCCAAGGTGTGAACTATGTAAAAACGTTGAACTAATGAATTAACTTCCAAGAATACATCGCTATGACTTGCTGTCATGATTAAAAGCAAAGAACAAATTCACATCACAAAGTTAAGTAAAACGCACCTCGTCGTCATATCTCAGAGCCTGCACCAGCTGGGGCATGAAGAAGGTTACTCTTTGAGGAGGATAAGACTCCAACACCCTTAGAACATAAGCCATGACACGTGGATGACCCTTGTATGCTGGTGTGAGGAACTCTAGCGCCTGTGTAATTGAACAAGCAGCCCAGTGTGGCAATTGTTGTAGAAGTGTTGAATTTTCATCAATGGCTTTAGGTGTAACAAAGTATGGCAATGCTTCAGGTATGTGACGTATCTCCAATATATGCGACTGTAATAGAAACAAGATATTCATTTTCATCAGTCACAAGAAATCAAGAAAGGAAAAAATGGAAACAAAAATATAGTTCCCCAAAAAGGGTAGCAGTAAAGGAATTTCAGTAACAGGATCAAGTGTTTGGTTAAAAGGACGACTAATAAGATTGTAAAACAGGCCAACTCAGAGAAATAGTGACAAGCCAGGAGCTGTAAACCAAGTTCTATTTCCTCGCATATAAGAAAGATCCGACCTTAAGATGCTTTGGAAGACCATCAGCATCTCAAAAGAAAAAGAATGATTTACGAGCAGGTATATCTTCAGCTAATAAAATCATTATTTCTTACTTTATGCCTTCTCTTGGACTAGATTTATTCATCGGTACCAGAAAAGCTGCATGGCCTAACACAATTGTCGTAGTGAGGAGAACAACAGCTCCGCAGCTCCAAACAATTCAAAATTTCAGGTTACAGTTGAGCAAAATGAGCATGCAATACAGAGAAATTAAGATAGCTAAGAAGCAGCACATAAAACATAGCAGCTATGAAAAGAAACATATTTATTTAGGAGAAGCATTCGTCTGAGGTTTTTAGCTTATCAGACATGTAAAGCAGCCCTAGAAATTGTATGTCGCATTTTGATTTGTATTTGTCAAGAGATTTGACTTTGACAACTTGAAGTAATTAGACCACTGCAGTAAAAGAAAAAATCATGGCAATGAGCAAAAATTTAGTGAAAACACCAAAAGGAAATATGCTGCCATAAAACTTCATGCTTGAATCAGCAAGGCAAATGGAGGCTAAGGCAAAGAGACCACAAGAACCATTCGACCAAATCTGAGGAAATGTTTGGTCAAGTCAACTACATTTCAAAACCATTCCAAAGCATTAAGAACGTATTTGGACTAGGCCATTGGAAGCTCTAGAAGCAAACACCTAAACTGGAACACTGGATCAATACTAAAATGACAAATGAGATCCGAAAAGATTGATGCAGAAAGCACAACAGGACATCGTTTTCAAGCATGTCCAAAATTATTGGATAGATAAGTAAATTGAATGATCGGTTGGCTCTATACAGTACAAGAAAAGAGATTTAATTACAGTAGTCTAGGCTGTCAAAATCATCATTTCTTTCATTCAGGAAATTAGTGTTGTTAAAATCATGGAGACTGTCTATATTACTAGCTGGGCTGTTCCCAGTTTTTTGTAATAAGCAAATATATTTTATTAGAAGAAACAAACCCAAAAAAGGTGTCACCCTAAATAACACGTTTACACAAAGCCAAAACATACGCAGAAGGAACTAGCTCTTAGTCCAATTTCTTTCCCAATCTTTATTTTGCATTAAACTCATTTCCCATCATAGTTGACACTGCCTTCCAACCATCATAAGTCACCACTCTTGTTTACTGCTTCCCCTCTTTCCTATCTGGGGGTTTTTCTTATCTTGGTTCACATCTTTGCTAACTCCTTCATTGCATCATGAACAACATTACCTTTTTTAATAACATTTTAAGGAGAAAACAACCTTATGTTTTCATCTCAGATGCCATGATTTGCTTAAAGACTTAATATATCCTGTAACTCTGCCATCATGTTCAGATATTACCTATTGGACCCTTATTAAAATTCCGTTAACTGATGGGATGAACAATTTCGTCAAGAGCCTTTAATGCATTCTTGGTCACCATTCTCTGATATCCAATTTTGACCCACTATTCCCTGTTGTCTTGTTTCAACTGCATCACCATAATCATTTCCCCACTCTTTTTCTAGATTAGAGTCCTCATCTGAGAGTATAATCCCCTTCTCCTACAGAATCCTCTCCAAAATCAAGAATCAGTAAAGCATTATGGGTTATCCTTCCTCTGAGATCCAATTTTGACCCTCTATTCTCTGTTCTCTTGTTTCAACTCATCAGAATATTCATTTCCCCACTCTTTTTCTAGATTACAGTCCTCATCTTAGAGTATAATCCCATTCTCCTACAGAATCCCTCTCCAAAATGATTGAGCTTCTTGTCAGCCAGATCACAGATCCCCAATAATGCACCATTTCCAGATGTTTCATATGAAGTGTTCCTTCCTCATTTTTTCCTCGTGATCCGAATATTTTTACTGAGGAAAGGTCTTTCCAAGCAAGGAAGACCAGAGGAAATAGAACTTGGAGCAGATGAAATTTTGAAGTCAAACATGTTTGTCGGAAATGCAAGGAAGCAGAACTTCATCCGATATTTCGGATCAACTTCAACTCTAGTCTTATCAAAGTGGACTTCATCAACTCCTTGTCTGTTAAATAGGAGCAACATCCCACATAATTTTTTTGTAATGTGCCACCTTCTCTGTGCTTATACGAATAAAACATTACTTATCAGAAAAAGATGATACCAAGCCATATCTTACAAGCATATTCTACAGGAAGCATTCCTCCATCTTTTTGGCAAGAAAAATGTATTGAACTTCTGATTACGTGGTGTTCCCATAGTAAAAGGCAACTTTTGTCAAATTAAAGCATCCTAACCTTTCTTTAAGGTGTAGAAAATTTCAGTATCCACTCAAAAGGAAAAGATGATAATTAAAAAATCATAATGGACAGCTTTCTATTTCCTGGTCAGAAAATTTGATACAGAGAACGGCCACCATATTATTGAAACTAGTTATGAAGCAAAAGTTACTCGAGAATGTTTGTCGTATGATTTACCAAGGCCCTTATTTTAGGCGCTTTTGCATAAAAATTTCAACAAAATAGACAAATAATGCAATCTTCATCATCCTAAAGTCAACTTCATACGCAATTTCTGTTTCAAGTCATCTGTATTCTCTCTTAAAATATGTATCATTCAGGCACATTCATTCAGGGTTTAATAGAAAACCGAAGGATATGATGAGTGGGAATGAAAGACATACTTGCACCAACTGTGTTGCTTCAGTCTTCAGATGATTATTTGTAGGAAACCTTGCAGCCAGACACAAAGCTATCCGAGGATCCACAGAAAAGGCAGATCGAGCAAAATCGACCCATTTGTCGGAGCTGATTTTAAGACGTGAAGTGATTTCCCTGATGTTGGAAGAATTAATAACAATAGTGACAACCACGTTAAAAGAAGTTAAAACAGGGAGAAAAACAATCAGTAATCATTGTGCGTTACTTGGCAGTGGGTTGTGCCCAGACATCAAGTCTGTCAGCTTCATGCTGACATAACATCAGCAGCAACTGTTTCCGCTTCTCCCTTCCAACAGTGTAGCTCTCCATTTGGCCCCAAACGGGATGGAATTGATCTCTCTGTGAGCATCATTAAGTTCAAAAAAGAGCACAAGGACCATAACCAATTGTTTGCAATTAGAGAAAAGAAACTGTTCCCACGACAAAAAATAAAGATATTTTAGGCACAAAAAGTTTCACAAATGATATAAGAACCAAAGTTTCCAGCCCCTCGATTATGATTATCTCACCACATCATTCAAAGAGTTTCCATTTTCCAGTGCCCGTCCTCTGGAATCAAGTTGGGGAGTATCTAATTGCTCATTCAAAAGATGATGGACAAACATAGAAACGGACTGTGCCTCACTCAGGGCAAAGTTCTTATTCATATCATACCACTCAGGTTGGTGAGCAAACCACCCCAATGAAGCCCTGCAATTGAACATCACCAAATGGTTGAATGCATCAGCAAATCAGCATACTCCTAAATAAGGCCTAGTCTAAGGAAACATATTGAATCCATTGAGATAAACTTCCATAAGCAAATAGACATATGTTTGTGAGCAACTTAATGTCTATTAGCAAGCTATTGGTCAGAAATGATGAGCAGGGAACTTCCACTACTCATTCCATGCCTGTATTCACAATGCAGGCAAACATACTAGTCCAATTAAATGCATCTTCATAAGTTTTTACCTATATATTCTGTCTTCCAGAAGCTGAAGCCCAGCCCTGAGGTTTTGCAAATTACCCTGTGACTTGCACGAGCAAAACTTCAGCCCAAGTAGCATCAGGGTGAAAAATGTGCCAGTAGCAGCAGGGTGGGAAGAAAAGTTCCAAGGTAGTTTGGTGGTTCCTTGCAACAACCGCCCTAAAAGTAAAAGCTGTGAAACACTATCATGTCGAACAACCTGCAAAGACAAGTTTTTCAAAAACAAAAAAAAGTAGGAAAAAAAAACTACAACTTGAACATTTATGAAATACATTTAAGAGAATCAAAAGGCTGAAACAATGATATTTTAGCAACATTATCAAGAGAACATAAAGGCAGCGCTTTTCACAAAAAAGGTTTGTTGTTTGTTTACTTTTCAATGTATAATTTAAGCCATGTTTCATAGGCAACTATTCACAGTCTGGAAAAAGAGTGTTGCAAGAAGTCAAAGAGCAAAAACTGAGAAGCCGTCAAGGAACAGAAAATATAATCATTTCAATTGTGATGAAGTTAGTACAAGAAATTATAGTAGTAGTTTTACCATGGCATCACCACAGTCCAACAAATCCAAACACAGATTCAACAAGCCAAGTACTCATCTATCATAGTACTATACAAAGAAACAGCATTAAGTGCGAGAAATTGGTAAGGAAGGAAACCAACGAGGGGCTTCTCTTACAAGTGCTGGAAGATACTTGGTAAAAGTTATACCAGACCAAAATACAATGAAAGAAGAGAAACAACAGCTAAAGACACCAATATTGTGACATAGGTATTCCTAATTTGCCATGGAAAATCACATCTATTTAACTCGAAACCCTAGTACTTGAGTATTATGATTGAAGCAAAACATCATATTGACATATTCATCTAATTAAATTTCAAATAAGTGATAGGACAATTGTACTGTAACATCATCTCTAACCTAACCATTTTTGGGTGGACAATAGATCAGTGTATGTTTGATTATCGCATTGGTTCATAGGGAGCAGCTAAGAGAGTGAAAGCATTAAAACATTGATAATCACCTCAAAACGATCAATGAAAAACCCAAGCCATAGTTTGTGGGCCAATATTTGATCAACGGGATCCTTTTCAGGTGGTGCTTCTGGCTCCCCGGAAACCAGGTGAGGCCTTAATTTAGCAGCAGGTCCACTACACCTAACTTCAGATGCAAAAAGACCTCGCTTTGTGTCGACTGTCCACAACCATGCATCGACAAGCTCAGCAAGTACCAGAGAACAAAGTTGAGGAGCAGCTGAAACCAACCATGTCCAAATAAATACACCAGTCTCCATGGCATCAGATGTCAATATATAAGCTGGACACCAGCAAAGAAGACGTAAAAGTTGTGAAAAGCTTTCTACATTTGATTTAGTATCTGAACCCTGTGGACAACAGCAAATACGGTAACATGTAAAGCGATAACGAAAATTTAAGGGGAGAAAAAAGGAAGTTTCATCACAGCCTAAGAAAGCAAAGACTGGTAGGAATTAGAAATTTTTTGTACCAGATGAGAGAGAAGCAAAGCAGTTGCTTGAGAACAAGTTTCATGGAATGATGACTTATCCACTTCTTCCCCTTTTTCTGCAGTATTAACAAATTTCTGCAGCAGTCGGACAAACTTAGTAAGTAAAACCTCAGAAAAGGACTCAGTTTTTGGCTGCAAATTATCCACCATATCACTGGGACCCAATGCTGGCCGATCAAGGCTACCAATACTCTCATATAACCTTCTCATCCCAGCAATTTCTCCAGCATGATTACACTTCGCAGTTGCACTGATCATACCAGTACTGAGCACCTCTAAATTAAACGCCTCCGTCAATTTTAATTTTGCTCCAGATGCTGCAGCTGCTGCAGCCATAACAGCGGGAATATTTGCTGTTTTTGTTCCGGTCCAACAATCATTTTTACCAGTACCAATTTTTATCTCGGATAAGAGAGAAACAACTTCTGCTGTAGGCTGTGATTTTTGCCAAGTGTTTGCTTTACAAAGCTTTTCCTGAAGCAAGGAAAGAGAGAGTAGCTAATAGTATGTGCAATAGAAAATGTAATAGGATAGCAAAGAAGGTAAAAATCCAGTAAAACATCTGCATAAACCATGCAAATTCAGATCTTTAGGCAAAAAGGTATCTGAGATTTTAAACTTCGTTACTAGATAAAGCTAAAATACCATCTGCACACAAAAATTTACTCCTACATAAAAAAGACTATGTGTTTACCAATGTTAAAGACTAGTGATGTTTTTCCAACAAAATAATTTTTTGTCTGCCTGTATTGTCGCGGAGAGAGAGACCCAAATATTCATTTTGCACTCTAAGCAAGGTGCATCAATCCCTTAGCAAGAGCAAATGAACATAGACAAACAAACATACTTGAAAAATGTAATACGGAAGAAAAAAAGTGACACAGCCTTGTCATGAAACTCGAAACTGATGGAATAACAAACCTGAAGAAGCCCCTGACTAGTACAAGGAGCCTGTGAAAGTGAAACAATTATCCATTCGCGAACAGTCCTTTGGTACAAAGAGCGAATAGTAGCAACACAAGCAGGATCATTGACTACAGATGAAGGTGGATCATTGTGCACAGAAAACAACAGTGAATCTAGACAAGAAGAATTCCACAAAATCTGCAAGCCAGTAAGTTATTCAACCGTTAGTATCAACCAATGGCAAGAAGCAAAGTAAAACAAATTTGACACTCGGTACAAGCAGCAGCGGAACGCCACCTGAGGAAAGCGATCTCTTAATTGATTCAGCAAATTGACTGAGATATCTCGTATATGCTCATCCCTTTGAGACAAATTTTTTACAAGGAAACTGGCATGTGTGGACAACGTAGATTCCCTATACTCTGCTTCAGGTCCAGTCTCAGACATCCTATCCTCCTGCAGCAAGTTACTGGGATCTTATGACCTTTATGTAAAAAGACAAAAAAGACAAGAAACCAAATGGGGATGCAAGAGAAGAGGATCAGCAATTTATGTTTTTTTAAAAACTATGATCTCCACTAGCTTTTTCACTAAGAAAAAGTAGCTAAAAAGGTATGCTATACAGTTCAAAGTTGATTTCTAATGTGATGAACTTTGACCATAACAGTTTCAAAATGTTCGTCTTCAGCTAAAGAAATATAAAATGCTCTAAGTTGAGTACAGATATACGCAATGCCTCCAGATGCAAAAAGAATGCGCCTTATCCCTATTTTCTACGATAAATTCCCGCAATCCCTTAAAGAGTCTAGATGGAAAGAAGCTACGATGTTTGATGCATATGATGGTGGAATGCAATAACTAATAAGAAGCAAAATAATCAGCAGTTTTGATCTGAGCTCGTTCAGAAAGAGAAAACAACATACTATTTAGGCAATTGAGAATTTTGCAAACAAAAGGAGGGGCTAAATTGTTTCAAAAACAGAAATTGGAAGCTAACAAATTCGTAAAGAGAGAAAGGAAGAAACAACAACAACATACCCAGTATTATCCCACACCGTGGGGAAAGAGAGAAAGGAAGACAGTTATTAAAATATCCATATGGGAAATACACACAGCAAAGGAAATTTAACGTACAAGATACACATATAAATTGTAAACAAAGCTGAATACAGAACATTATTGCACATAAGTTAAAAATACAAACAAGATGTACACAAAGATGAATGCTGAATTTAATAGATATAAGTTAAAATGTTTAAGTAAATAGAACCTATCATACTGTGAGAATATACAGTTTAACTGTTCTTTTTTTTTCACTGCATTTGGTATTCGACAATATTTTTCATTTAGTTCTATGAATTCTCGATGATTTGTGCATTCTGTTTCTTTCACTTAACTTGCATTTCTGGTATCCTTCAACCATCATATTATAGTACCCTTTTTAAGAAAATTTATATATACTGGTAAATTTATAACCTTATAACTGCAAGTGATTAGTGTGTACAGCAAGACATAGAAGAAAGTTATAAGTACCAGCCACGCTACTGCTGTTTCAAAAGCCCTGTGAACAATTGCAGTCAAGCACTGCGACACAGCCGGCGTGAGACCAGGACTCTTTAAGTATTCGAAGACACAGCTGAAGGCACTTCTAGAAGCTGTTGAACTAGGGCCCACACTGAGAATCCCACCATTACTACTAAACCGTATGATCTCCAAAAATGCTACAGCAAGTAGATAAGTTGACTTGACACCTGTAAAGGCCAAATAAAAATTATCTGTGAAGCCTAGAAACATCTCGATCATCATTTGTATCTAAGCAAAGAACATCTCAAAAACAAATAAAATTCATTAAGAACTTGATTTCCTTCTCAAAGCAAATCCGAACACGAAGAAATTCAACAAACCGGAAATTGTGCTCATCGCTGAAACTTCCATACGCCCTCCTAAAGCAGCAGAAAGAGCAGTTCTTTGGCTAACGGCAGCTTTCTCATTGCCACTACCACGCCGACTACCTGGGTTATGAAGAGCATTAAGTTCCAACTCATCTTCAAGCCACTTCACGGAGCTCACAACCTGATAAACAGCACGTCTTAGATACCTTATATAAACTATTCAGTTAAACGAATTACATTATTAACATGAAACGAAAAATATTACAAGATTCAAGATGAAAAGAATCGCACATTTATTGGCCTATTACTTTTGAAGTTATGGCTTGTGAGTAGGATAAACTATACTACCTTGAAGTAAATAACAAGAACAACAACCCGTAATCTTTTTAGTCTCTTTGTCTGCACATATCACACCCCTCACAATGGTTTAAAAGCTAAAAGCGCACAAAAATGATTATGATTAAAGCGAGAAGTGAAGCGAAGGCTTCCTTGAAGTGAGTTGTAAAATTTACAAAATAGAAAAAAATCAAACATATATCAGTTTAGTACTATAATAATATCTCAATTAATATAACTAATTTTTGGGAAAGACAATTAATGTAACTAATTCTGGCATCCAGTATGCAATAATGTTGATAGTAATGCAATAATGTTGATAGTAATCCAGCTTCTCAAAGTTGAGATTCAAAAAACCAACAATTTTTCGTTGGGATCACTTTGTGTGTCATTGTTTGAAGCACACACTTCTATGAAGCGCATGGCTTCACTCATCAAACGACAAGCTTCATTTCACATCATTTCATCGCTTCAAGCGACGAAGCAATGGCTTCTAATAACATTGATCCCTCCCTTCTCAGAAAATTGAGATCAAGAAAAATATCAAACATGTGGATAATTATGTTATCTTTAGACATGTGATATCCTTATTTTCGGTTTGGAAGTAAAATGCACCAATATTGTAGTTCTTTCCACTCGGTCAAAAGGACCAAAACAAAAGAGAGACATATAAGAAACTTATGTAATGAGAACTCGAGGAACTTTATTCTTTTGATAACCAAGAAATTCCCGAGGCCTGGTGGCCCTTGATCCAAAATTCGATAGATAGTGGGGCCGCCACTCTACCTTTCTAGACTTAAATACCAGGCTTTTGTCTGCCGCAAGTTAAAAAACGTATTGTGCACCTAATCCACTAATCACGGGCTGCAATCTTACCACTAGACCAGAGCCCTGAGGGCAAGAAATTGAAGAACACAATCACAAGACATGCTCATATAAAAATCGTCTAATGACAGGTTTTTCTAGAAACCTTAGCTACATTCATAGAATTAGATGTGCTAAAGTAAAGGATGTCGCAAAATATATTAGGGTTAGAAAGGCTTGTGATAAACCCAATAGTATCCCTATAAAGGTTTGGAAGTGCCTTTGGGATGTTGGAATACCTTAACTAACCAAGTTAATCAATGTTATTATATTAAGAAGTGAAAAGATGCCAAACAAGTGGACAAGAGTACCTTGGTACTAACTATAAAACAAATGAAATATTCAAAGTTGTGTTAACCAACTAGATATAAAGTGGGTCAATGATGAAACTTTAGGAAAGAACAACAGAGTGTAGCCGTGGAGACATTAGAACACTACAAATGTGATAAGCGACAAGTTTGGTTTTATGTCTAAGCAGACGTACAACCAAAGATGTTCAAAGTTGTGTGAACCAACTAGATATAAACTGGGTCAATGATGAAGCTTTAGGGAAAAAAACAGAGTGTAGCCTTGGAGACATTAGAACACTACAAATGTGATAAGCGACAAGTTTGGTTTTATGTCTAAGCAGACCTACAACCAAAGATATATTATTGAAGATTGATGAAAGTTTATAGAGAGACAAAGAAGGATCTCCGTGTGCTATTCATTGACATAGATAAAAAATAGATATGATAAAGTGCTATGAAAAGTCTTTTGGTGGGTGTCTGAAAAAAAGGAACTCATACTAAATACAAAATTACCGTAAAAGATATTTAAGAGCAAGTTGTCACATGTGTGAGAATAGTGAGAAAGTTTCTCATGACCGTGGTTTGCACCAAGGGTCTATCTTGAACTGATACTTGTTTTAGCCTAGTTATGCATGAATTAACCAATAGCATCTTGATAGCATACAGGATGATATTCATTATGTACAATTTGCAGGTGATATTGTGTTAACTCACAAACTAGCTAGGGAATACTGTGGAGAACTACTCTAGAGAGTAAGTAGTTTAGAATAAGCAAAAGTAAACATAATACATGAACAACAAGTTTAGGCCAGTGTTATCAAACGCGAAACGCGCAAAAATACTCTAAGGTCTGGGGGGCTTTAAGCGCAAAAAAGCGCGGGCTTTAACAAAAAAAGGGACAAATGGAGAAAAACTAGGGAAAAAAAAAAAAATATATATATATATATATATATGTGTGTGTGTTTGTGTGTTATCCAAGGCTAATATCTATAAGCATGAATACCAAATACATGGACAAAGAAATTGAAGAAAATTTAAAATAAAAGTGAAATATCAATTGTTTAGTGTCGTCTCTTCAGAATTACGCTCATTGGAAAGGAAAAATATGCCTTAGAGCCTTGATGAAGAAACTGAAGCGCCCGCTAAGCGAGACGAAGCGCCCAACATGTTTTGAGCCTCGCTTCAGGGCTAAAGCACGCTTTTGAACTTTAGGCCCATAAGAAGAACAAAGATAAAATAAGATTGGACGGAATTATTATGCATATATGCAGAAAATTCAGATATCTAGACTTACTGCTCTAAAGGAATGGCATATAGAGACCTAAAATAGGAATGGTCCAAATGGAGGATTGCTATGCAATGTAAATTATGAAGATACCTAACAAAGCAAAAGATAAAAGATAAGTTCTATAGAACAGTTGTGAAACGGGTAATGTATATGAAAGTGAATATTATGTCTCAAATAAGTGTTTTCGAAATGCAAGTGTTAAGATCTCTACTTTTTCTGATGAAGCGTTAAGATCTCCACTTTACCCCAAGAAAATGCAAATGTTAAGATGAATATACAATCATATAAAATTAGACAAGGTTAAAAACAATCACATCAGATAGAGGGTGCAAGTCGTCTGAGAAGATAAATTGAGCGAAAGTCGTCTGAGATGGTTTGATCATATCCCAAGTAGACATCCAATATGCAGAAGCATGACAGTACAATAATTGAAGGTACTAAAAGGAGACAGTGCAAAGCGCAAAATCACGTTGATAGAATTAGCCTCAAAAGAACTTTAATCTATTAGAATAAATGCTAACTTAGCTAAGAATTAACAACTTTTAAGCAAGGATCCTGCAACATCAACTAGTTTGATTTAGACTTAGTTCTTATTGTTCTTTAAGTTACACTAGGTTTGGTAGGAATAAGTGTGAGATTTAAAGAAACCTAACTTAGAAAACCTTTAATTTGCCTAAACGGATAAATTATTTACGAATATTGGAATGAAATGGATGAAGGGGAGCCTTGGAACAATGGAAAAGTTGTCTCCATGTGACCTATAAGTCACAGGTTCGAGCCATAGAAGCAGCCACTAATGCTTGCATTAGGTTAGACTATCTATATCACACCCTTAGGATGCGGTCCTTCCCCGGACCCTGCGTAACGCCAGATACCTTGTGCATTGGAATGAAATGGATCAGCCAAAATGAACCTCTTTTTCTGTTCATGTTGTTGTGATGTGTTTTTCCAAAATGAACCTCGTCTTAATCAAGGAAGATGAAGAAAAAGAGCAAAATATTAGAGCTAAATGAGCAAGAGGAATTACTAGGAAAACCGCTAAACTACTAAGTTGGGATGAAAATATGTGGCACACATGACATAGGAAAGCACCAACATTAATCATTTTCTTAACATGTTTCTCGGGATTGACCCAGAATAGTTGCAAGAAGGCAGCAATTTCAACATAAGAAGTAAGCATTCTAGGAGAAGATGATAACAAAACTTCTCAGACGCTGAACTTCTAAGTCAGAACCAAACTTACAAGTGGTGGGGTTCCTTGAGAAATGCGTTGGACAGCGGAGGACCAATCAGCACTCCACATGTATGGACCACCCACCGCTTGAAGTGCAATTGCTCCCATGCTACCAACACTGTTTAGAGTCGTTGATACTGACTTTGCCATGCCATTAAGGTTCTGTAATGGAGGAGCTAACCCAAAGAGAGCAATATAGAACCACAAGTTTCTAAACAACTTCAAGAGTGAAGGTTCAACATCTACAGTAGGATCAAAATCTGAACATATCTCAGCCACGGCAGGAAGGAGAGGCCCAAGAAAATCTGCTCCACTCCTGCAAAATACAGTCCCTGAGTTCATCCAGAAACACTCCAGTAAAGCGCATTCTCAGCCAACATTACAAAAACCTACTTTCCACTTTTTGACTCTGCAGCCAAGCCCACATCTGAGCACAGGGATAGCAAACGTTGACGGTAGTCTGTACGCAACTTAGGAGTAGTCAAGTCTCTGGCAATCAGAAGAAATCCTGCGGGAAGTGTCTAGAATGTGATTGAACATGTGAGCAATCAATCAATAAGAGATAATGATAATTAACTGCTATAATATGATAAAAACACCATGAGCCCACCTCAACACGCTCTGTTGTGGCCTCAGGGGCTGTGGTCTTACTTTCAGCTGAGCCAACAGCAGCAAGTTTACTTAAGTAACTCCTTGTCATCAGAACAACAGCTTCACGGTAGGACTTCTCAAAACCTAAACTTGCCATACGAGCAACAGCATCAAGAAGCTGCAGCAGCTCAACAAAAACAGGTTGAGAAACTCAGAAAGTGATTCAACTAGCTCAGTTAACAGAGTAAAGGCTTTCAAAAGTTGAGTAAATGTTGCAGAGATACTGCACTAGGTTTGTGATGAAGAGAGATTTTCATACTCGGAGTCTCAATAAGCCTGGTATTGATGCATCACGCTCCTCTAAACTTTCAATGAATTTAGGCAATATCATATCCACAATTTCAGGCCTCTTAACTGAAGAATTCAGATCAGCTAGTAACCTTATAACGTTCAACTGCAGGGAAGGAGCTGCCTGCTTCTCCTTCTCTACCTGGAAATGTAGGCAGTTGCGAATAATATTATCAAAACAGAGACTAATAAAAAAACACTAAGAAGAAGACCAAGAGATTTTCTCAGGTCAAAGGTAAACTAACTTCGATTATTTTCTTTGATGAGTAAACTATTTTCAACTTCTTTTATTGGTAACATATCTTCTTCTTCTTCTTTTTTTGTTTGAGAGGGAATCATTAAACAATTCCTTATCAATCTTGACTCCTTTCAATAGGAACAACAATTCAACCGATTTAATTGACCAGTACATAACAAGTGTGGAACAAAGAAATACAATGGTACTAAGTTGACCTAAAGTCTTCCTATTTATAAAGCAGGATCAAATAGAATTGAAGGAAAATGAATGTGATAAGACAGAATTTTTGATAAATTATATTTTTTTGATTGGTAACTATCTCAGCTTTTTTGATACAAACTTTTGACAACATTTACAATGAACAACAACGAAACGAAATATTTCACGTGATACACCAATTAACTCCTAAAGGAAAATCAGACATACAGGTCCCTAAGCAAGCATTCAAAAAGCTAGCACAATTTCTAAGGAGTCCGTGACTCACAAGAAAAATCCTTCCCTTCTGTGAGCCTATGAGAAACCAGAAACTCAACAGTGCAGATTAAACCACTAATCAAGACATTAAATGCCAAAAGTTTTGTCCTTGCAACATGAAAGAGCACATTCAGTTTTTTATTATCAAAAGTAGAAAAAGAGCAAATTTCTGAGGGAAATAAAGAGGATGCTTACACAACAATCAGTTGTAAAAATTACAGACATCTGAGGCACAAGTCAATCTTGTTCGTTCTTAGGCCTTAAAACAACCAAATCTAAGAAAAAACAAAAGCTCACAGGCTAATCTTGAACTCACAACTTGATAACACAGTTTTACTTCAAGAAAAATAGATAAAAGCTTGAATAATGACCTAGTAATTGAAGCAGAACATAATGAAGCTACACTCTAGGGTTGGGTCACAAGGAAGCTAGACTCTACTGGAGTAAATTAAGAGGGAGAAAGATAGATGAATTTAATTTACATTAACTGTAAGATCAAGTGAACTGCAGAAGTCGCCACACATTTTAACACACATTCAATGACACTCTGATCTATACAGTCAAAAGGGTCTTCACCACTCCAAGTTATCGACATGAAAAAGCTGATAGGAAACAATCAACCTGGAAATGCCAGTTTTTGTGGGAGAGGGAAGGAGTGGCATTAATTAGCAGTGTGCTAGATACTCTTCAAACATACTAAATGTCTCGTTTCTATGACATCAAAGGTGGAAATGTTGCTCAACAGCATAGGAAGGACTTTTATGTGGGAAGGAAAAGCGAAAATCTTTTTTGGCAGAATACCTCGTGACCCCCCTAAACTTGACATGTTTTATTTAGTGCACACTGAGTATACACAGAGAATATACCAAGTAAAAGTTCAATGTCACAACAATATCTTCCTTCAATTCCAGGCCACCAATTATGACTAAACATTTTTTTGTTTTTTTATCAATATAACAAAAAAGGTTGCTTTTATAGTTTAGGCTTAGCTAGGTAGATAAAATGGTAACAAAAAGCCCATAATTTTGCAAGGAAAAAACACTAGCTTCTCAAGCACATTGAGGTAAATATGACATCACAAAATTAAACCTGAAAAATGCTAAAAAGGAGCAATCTTGACACACAAAACTGTGAACTTTAACCTTGAAAATGCTAAAAAGGAGTAATCTTGACACAGAAAAATGCTTACGGTTGCTGTTAGCTTGTTGTAAATGGAAAGATGTGAAATAGATATTATGATAGAGTTTCTTTAGCTTTTTACGGCTTAGCCTGTTTTATTCAAAGTTTGTGTATATTCCTGCACTCTCATATTGCGTACTGCGACAAGAATCTTACTATACCTATCATTTAAAAAAAAAAAAAAAAAAAAAAAAAAAAAAAAAAAAAAAAAAAAAAAAAAAAAAAAGAGGAAGAGCCAGATGGCAGGTTCTTCTTTTGTGGACTACTAATGTGCGTCAGGCACAAAACAAAATTAAAAAGAAGGGAGAAGGTCCAGATTTGGCCCTCTACTATGGTATATTGTTTACATTTGTCCCCTGTTATACTTTTCGTCCAGATCAACCCCTACCGTTAACAAACTTGTTAGAATTGCCCCTAACTCTAACGGTCCTCCATTGTGGCAGTCGACCCCTCAATTAAAGTGCCACGTGGATAGCCAAGTCACACCTATTTTAAAAATGCCTTTATAGTAAACAATTAAACTCACTTAAAATCCCCAAATTTAATAGCCTCACTTCATAGCAGCTCCTTCTTCTCCGTAAAAGACCTCCACTGCTGAAAAAGTTAAGGTTCATCAAGAGGAATCGGTTGCACCTTCAAAGAAATCACTCGGTACATTAAATTCTTCCATAAATTTCCCTTTCCCCAACTTGCTCTCTTCTTTCTCCATAATTAGAGTAAATGAATCAATTATTCGTCTACCAGACCCTTTTGTCACATGTTATTTCTCCTTATTGCCTTCTCCACCTCTTCAGCAAGTTGAGAGGTGAAGCTATTTCCAATTAAATGTTAAATTATTTTAAGTTTCTTCCTCCCTAATTATTTCTCCCATATTTGGTGGAGTTTATTCGAGATGAGAAATTCTTGTTATGTTTTGCATGTTTAAAGAGTTGATTCAATTTGGTGGCATCTGATGCTAATTATTTCGTTTTTAATTGATTTTTTCAATGCTTGTATGGAAAATATGATGACCTTTCAGAGCAGTCATTCTATAAGGTTGGTGGAATTGACGAGGCCATTGCCAAGGAATCTGCAGCTTAGATTTTGAACTCCATTGACTTTCTTTCTTTCATTCAGCCGCTACTGGCTTCTGTTCATAAACTGTTGGACTTGGAAATGAAGCACCATCTTTTATGAATGCGTAATATGTGGTTGCAAAAAAGCTTTAATGGAGAGGATGAATATGGAGGTTACTCTGTGTGTAGTGTGTGTAGTGTTCTCAAGTGGTGATTTTGAGAAAAATCGTTTGATGGAGGTGGTGATATTGGAATTTGTATTCCCGGCGATGATGGTGCAGCGAAGGGATGGGAATAGTTTAAGGAAAAGGGGTGGGATTTGTTTGAAACTTTTCATGGGACCCCTAAAAATTGCTGACATGGACAATTTAATTGAGGGGTCAGTTGCCATAGTGGAGGGCTGTTAGGGTTAAGGGGCAATTCTGACAAGCTTGTTAACGGTAGGGGTTGATCTGGACGAAAAGTATAACGGGGGACAAATAATATAACATAGTAGAGGGACAAATTCGAACCTTTTCCCTAAAAAGAATAAATAAAAAGTCATAGGAAGTTATTGTACATAGTAATAGATGTGTTTATCCATATATGTCCAGTATAATAGTTTAATTACCGAAATGACTTATACTAGAACAAATGGTACGTAACAACGTTCTACCTTCCAGAATTAGCTCCATTTGCAACATGCGGAGCAAATGACTAGCAACTTTAACTTGCAAATAATTTTATCTAGCGACTCCAAACAACAGGCAATGTTTACTACCTTGATTCATCAACAAACATCCATTTACTTCCACTAGCTTATGATTAACGTGTGCGAGTTATTCAATGGCCAGTAAACTGCAAGGTAAAACTAACCTCTTCCTCATAACGATTCCTTTCACAAATAGGAAAGCCCATAATAAAAGTGTCTACAGGAGATCGATCCTTGTTCCATCCAAACTGAATTATCTCGCAACTTGTCTTCAACACGCTTTCAAACAAGGCCCCCTGGTTGCTGCCCCAACTGTCTGCCTGTGGTGAAAAACCCCATAATCAAGAAGTTATGCTAGATTCTGCAATCAGCATTGAACCATTAAGTGCGACTTAATGCAGCTGAATGTTGTACCTGAGCACATGTCGCCAGCACAAGAGGCTTAAACCGAATGAGCAGCACTCGAAGCATCTGACCATCACGAGCAACAGCAGCATGGGAAATTCCAGAAAGCAAGGAGCGGAATAGCTCTTCACATGCTCTCAACTTTCGCCACACCGAGATTAAACATGCCTCTGCAGCCTCTATCAATGAAGCAAGAGCTCCCTGCAACAATCTTTTTGATGATTTTCCATCTAAATCAAGGGATGCAAGAGTTTTAATCTGCAATCTGGCTGCTGCTTGATAAACAGCAAGTTTGGCATTGATCCTAACTTTCAGCAACTGCCCTTGTTCTGACCAGTCACGCTTCCTTATCTGCCAGTCAACCAAGCTAATTAGACCATCCTTTTCACTAACTTTTTCATCTTCTCTTCTAACGAGCAATAAACCACACAATTAAAGAAATAAACTGCAATTACACCATGCTTTCTAGTAACAAGCAATTTCTACTCTGAAGAGCAAAGGCACTGTGGATAATTAAACAGAATAAACCACATTTTAAACCAACCTTTTTCCGCAACAATGCAGCTACTATCCTAAAGACCAAAATTCACCACATATATTAAACTGAATAAACAGCAATATCTTGAAATGTTACCTTTAAAAATGCTACCATCGACTGAAATTGCTGCTTTACGATACCTCTAACATTATCCAATAGATTGGCCTCAATAGAGACTTTTTCCAGGACATTTCCTATCAATTTCAAAGCCATTTCTCTTTTCTCAAGGCTATCAAGTGGCTCCTCTTCGAATGAGGCAATAGCTCGTTGTTTCTCTGCGCTGCCATCTCCATCATTGTACCCACCACCACTACTTCCACCTAACAAATCTATATTGCTAACGCTCATAGGTGAACTATGAGAGGAAGAAGTTCCAAGAAGCTCTCGGGGAGAACTAGGGACGAAATTATCAAACTGCTCGAGCAGACCCGAAACCAACTTATTAGCATCAGAAGGAACAATAGGAGGGAAATAATAACACATTGCTTTCAAAACTGCCTTCGAAATCCCCAAATCTCCACTTCTGTTACCTAAAGCTGATGTCACAATATCCCCCGTGAATCTAGCTATGTCGGCAGAAAATTCCGGAGACAATTCACATGCTTTACAAATATATTCCAAAAAATCACGGAAAAATGAAACAATTGAGTCGTTTGTAAGGGATTGAGGCCAAAAGTGCGGGTTAAAAGAGGAAGGAATTGAACGATAGAAGGCGAGAACGAGGGATTTGGGCATTTCATCCGAATGGTTAGGACATTTGGAGAGGAATCGTGCAACGGCGAGTATGCCATTGAGTTGAGACCTTGAAACCCTAGGAGAAGATCCACCGAGTAAGGCTTCTGCTGGAGGGCATCTGCCGCATATCCATGCTAATTTCTCTGCGAATTGAGCTGGGTTTTGTGCGATTAAATCACATAGCTCAATCAATGACTCCATTTTTAGAAATAATTATGTCAACAGAATGAACCAAAAAATTTTAAGAAATCACAACAAGATCAGGAAATAATAGGCAAAATTAAAACTGGAAAGAGCCCGATCGGCTGGATCAGGGACCTGGAGGAAAATGGAAATGTGACGGAGCCAAAAGAATTCACGAATGCGGCAATGGATATCATAGATTTAATAGGAAAATTGCAATAAGAATGTGTCTAGGAGGAGGATGGAGGAGGAATGAGGTGCAATTCGTGAATTCCGATGCCGGCTCCTTGTTACGTCGCTGTTTTTATTTTTATTTTTATTTTTATTTTTTTCCTTTCTTTTTCAGTTTTGGGGAAGCACACTGCACATCGCGCGCCTCGCTCAGATTTTTTTGTTCTTACGTTCGTACTACTATGTCTTTTTCCCCAGAATTTTGATGCAGCCGCGAATGATTCGGCAAAATTAACTGTACTCCGTGCGTCGCGTAACTTCATACTCACTGCCTAGTAAGTATTATTTGATGAAAAAAAAGTAGGAAGTATTATTTAAGTAGGGAAAAATTCCAAATTTGCCCCTAAAATATATTAAATGGTTTAAATTTATTTCTCTTTAAAAATTGGGTAAAATATGCTTTTGTCGTTATCAAAATGGGCTAAATTAGGAGGAGGAATATTGGAGACAAAAATCAAGAATTAAATGGTTTGTTGAAGGTGAAATCAATTTGAGATTCTTCCACGTTGTGGTTAATGGGAAGAGGAGGAGATTAACTTTAAAGAAAATGAAGAAAGAGGATGCTAACTGGATTGAAGGAGATGACGATATTGCTAATGAAGATATCATATTCTTCCAAAATCAGTTTACCAGGGAGGAACATCTTGTGGGACTTGTCATTGCTACCATTGATTCCAAGGGTGATTGACGAAGATGATAATGAAAAGTTGACTGCCCCACCAACACTGGAAGAAATAAAAGATATTATCTTTTCCATGAGCATTCATAGTGCTCCTGGACCTGGCGGAATATCTGGAAAGTTCTACCAATCATGCTGGGAAATCATAACGGAGGATTTACTACTAATGGTACTTGATTCTTTTGCAGGCACTGAAATTCCGAAGGCATTCACTCATACGTGCCTTACTCTAATTCCTAAGGTGGAACACCCTCACCAATTTACCGAGTTAAGACCCATAAGTCTTTTAAATTTTTCTTGCAAGATTATTTCAAAGTTGATGAATCAAAGACTGTGCCCATATATGCAGAAGCTGATATCACCATCCCAAACTGGATTCATTAAAGGAAGGTCCATCACTGAAAACATCATTTTAACTCAGGAAATGGTGCATAATATTAAATAACCATCATTAGCTGGCAATGTAGTAATGAAGCTAGACATGGATGAGGCATATAACACACTTTCATGGGAATACTTATGCCAAGTATTGAGGCAGATGGGGTTTAATGAAGCATGGATTGATAGAGTTAGAAGACTTATCTCAAATGTATGGTACTCTATCAACATAAATGGATTAAGGAAGGGTTTTTTTAAAATCAAGTAGAGGGATCATGCAATAAGATACTCTATCACCTTCTCTATTTGTTATTAGAGTTGATCTCTTATCTAGACTGATGGATTCTTTATCTTTACTGACTGAAGATTTTATTCTTTTTTCATGTGATAAGAAAGGACCTACCCTCACACACATATGCTATGCAGATGATACAATCTTGTTCTCATCTGGAGATCCTCTATCTCTGAAGTTAATGATGTCAAAGTTGGAGAAGTATGAGAAGATTTTTGGGCAAATGGTGAATAGACAGAAGTCTGTCTTTTATGTTCCTCATAATTTCAATTGTAGCAGAATATGTGATATTAGGAACATTTTGTGTTGTCCTCACTATCAATTCCCAATGCAGTAACTTGGTTGTCCTATTTATGCTGGGAGGAAGAATGTGGTTTATTTCAATAGCACGGTGGCATAATTCTCTAACAGGTTGAAAGGGTGGTAGGGTAAACTTCTTTCTTTGGGTGGTAAAGTTGTTGATAAAGTCGATTCTCACTGCTTTACCTCTTCACCTATTTTCTGTGTTGCATCCCCCTAAAACTGCTTTACTTCAAGTTGAAAAGATTATGGCTAGTTTTTTTTGGTAAAAGGATAATGACAAAAAGAAGCACCATTTGATAGCATGGGAAAAACTTTGTTTTCCTACTATGGAAAGTGGGGTGGGGTTCAAGTCTTTATATGATATATGTAATGCTTTTGCGGCTAAAATATGGTGGAACTTTAGGACCCACAAATCTTTGTTGAAAGAATTTCTGGAGGCTAAATACTGTAAAATCAAACATCTTGTTGCTAGGAAAAGTTGTTATGACCAGTCTCATACTTGGAGAAGATTAATGAGCATCAAGAAGGAGGCTGAGAAATATGTGTTCTGGAGGATTGATAAAGGGAATATTTCACTCTGGTGGGATAATTGGACCAGAAAGGGATCCTTGGCCAAGTGTATTAATCGCACTAATGCATAAAAAAATATTAAGATCCAGGATTTTATTGAAAATGGGAAATGGAACCAAGCAAAGTTGCACTCTGTCCTACCGCAAAATCTGGTAAGTTCTATTCTATCTATCCAAATTAGGGAGGACAAGGAAGACTATCTAGTGTGGACTTTGAACCATACTGGATCTTTTTCATGTAGATCAGTCTGGGAACAATTTAGAAAGCACAAAACTAGGACTTTTACAAATAGCATGATACGGCAAAAGAAATTGCCCTTCAAAGTTTCTTTTTTCATGAAAAGACTACTTCAAGGAAGATTACCCGCTGATGAAATGATCCATAGACTTGGAATTATTGTCCCCTCTAAATGTTGTTGTTGTTCCAAGCATGAAGAAGAAACTAGTCACTACTTTTTTTGTGAGAGTCAGATTTTAAGACAAGTGTGGGCGTACTTTGCTAACTGTTGTGGAGTTAAAATGAGCCAGGGAGACATAAAGTAAATGGCTATGGGATGGTGGTTAACTATAGCTAATAATGGAGTTCATGCTACTTTAATTCAATGGTTACGTTCTGTTATCTCCTGAGAAATATGGAAGAGTAGGTGCAAGGTCAAGTTTGAAGGGATAAATATGTCTGCTAGAATCATCATTCAGCAGGTGTGCATACTTATGAAAACGCTTTTAAATTGTAAACTTTCGAAGCTACGATTGCCTCAGTCATGAATAAAAATGTGTATAGCAACCGAGAGGGTGCAACAGGTAATATCTAGCCAAGTTGTAAGATGGACCAAGCCAGAGACATGTTGCTTTAAGTTAAATACAGACGGATGTAGCAAAGGTAATCCAGGAAGCTCTGGTGGCGGAGGCGTAATTAGAGATGCGAATGGGGATTTTATTTGTGCTTTTGCTGATTTTTATGGCTATTGCAGTAACAATATAGTTGAAGCAAAGGTAAGACTAAAAGGAATGCTTCTGTGCAGGGATAGAATTGAAGGCAGTATTATTATAGAATCTGGCTCATTGTTTCTTGTTGCTTTGATTAACAACAAACTGAAACCACCTTGGGAGATAAGACTAATTTTGGAGCAGATTCAAGAGATATCACATGATGAATGCTTTACTTTTCTTCACATATACAGAGAAGGTAATATGATGGCCGACCTGTTGGAAAATTTGGGAGAGAGTTTGAAGGATCATATGATTTTCAACAACTTGACAAACTGTCCACACCATGTTAGAGTTGCTATATTGTTGGATAGAGATGGCATACCAAACTTTAGATTCAAGCCAAAAAGGAATCAGTTTGTTGTTAATGATGTTTCCAATGGATAAAACAGTTTTTTGTATATTCTTAGCATCAGTAGGATTATCATCTTTTTGTGAAATATTTTGTAGTCAAAATGTAATGGAGAGGATCTCCCAAACTAAGCAGATTAGATTTGAGCAGCAAACCTCAAGGATGATGCATATCATTCTTCATTATGTACTGGGGGCTAAAGGATGCATCCTCCTCCATGTTTTATTGCTTTTCGATTATATACAGGTAGGAGTTCATGCCTAAAAACCCCCATCGCCATGATGGATGCTTTGGGAAAAAAATGGGCAAAATTTATTTTGCTAATGGAAAGTTAATCGAAAAATGGTCAAATATATCCCCTACCATGTGAAAAGGATTATTTATATCTGATGCGTCCACCACATCCCCTAATGTTACAAAATATGTGCAAAAATACCTTTTCACCTTTAGGGCATCCACCATGTCCAATACCATCCTAGGTGGTCTGACATTGTGCTGAGGCAGAAGCCACATGGCAATACCACCTCACTGCCCCAACCCCATTTTATTTTTTTCCCACTTTTTTCGTCAAAATGGCATGGCGTAGCCATTTTTACGGCTGGCTATCTAAAAATAGCCACCATCGTAATGTAATCGATTTCTAGACATTTTAACTTAAAATATATTAGTAAATGACATACTTGACCTTATCCCTTTTAACATCATGTTTAGTTACTTTTCGTTTTTAAGTGCTTTTTGCTTTCTTTTTAGAGCAGTGTATGAATTTCGCTTTCGTGAGAGCATTTTCTTCGAATTTAGTCTGGTTAAGTGTTGTTTTTGCAGTCATGTGTTTGAGTTTTCGTTGTCATTATTGTTTTGTTTGTTTTAATTTTGATTTTTCGTACTGTTAGCGTTTAAATATTTGTGGTATTTTAACATCTATGATTTTTTTTTCTCCTTTCAGTAGTTCGTCTTATTTTTGATAATTTTGTCACTCTGTTATTAGTTTTATGTTGTAATATTGTAATCGTTGCATAACTTATTTTGATAAGTGGTTCAAATATTTTTGTAGTCGATGTATATTAGGGTTAATTTTCAAGTAGTTTTTTGCTTCAACTGCATTATGTATTGCTCGAGTTCTTGTTAAAACTTGAAATCCAGAACAATGTGCTGGACTTCATACTTACAATTTTGATTTTTTTGTAATAAATTCAGTTCGAGTATATTATTCTGTAAGTTTGACTCCTGAAGTCTTGTTGTCCAGTATTATACATTGGATGAGTTTTATAATATACTGCGGTTCTTTTATTTTGAAAATACTTGTTTTTACTAATTATTTTTATCTGTTCTTTTTTCTTTTTTTGTTTTTTTTTTACATGTTGTATTTGATTATGTTTTTTAATTGATTTCTGAAGGCTTGTTGTGCAGTATAAATTAATTTGTATTTTTTTAAGTATGTTGTATTTGATTGTGTTTTTCAGTATTTTTTTATGCATATTTATTGTTACTCATAATTTGGTTCCAATATATTATACGGGAAGCGTGACCTCTGAAGGCTAGTTGTTCAATTTTTTTATACTGGAGGAGTATTATATTATATTGGAGTTTTGTTTCTATTTGATTACTTGTGTTTAATGATAATTTGTATGTGTTTTTTATATGGGTTTTGATTATGTTTTTTAATTGTAGCCTAGTATTTGTTTATGCAGTTTTATTTTTGTAATAAATTTGGTCTAGTATATTATACGGGAAATCTGTCTTTTGAAGGCTTGTTTCCCAGTATTTTATACTGGATGATTATTATAATATACTTGAGTTCTATTTATTTATGATTACTTGTGTTTAATGATAATTTGTATGTCTGTTTTTTTATATGGTTTTTTATTATGTTTTTTAATTCTAGCCCAGTATTTATTTATGGAGTTTTATTTTTGTAATAAATTTGGTGCAGTATATTATACGAGAAGTTTGTCCTCTGAAGGCTTGTGTATAGTATTTTTTACTAGATGATTATTATGATATACCAGAGTTCTATTTATATCTGATCACTTGTGTTTAATTATAATGTGTATCTGTGTTTTTTTATATGGCGTTTGATTATGTTTTTGTCACGACCTAAAACTAACCGTTGTGATGGCGCCTATCCTGGAACTAGGCAAGCCACTACTCAACATCTCAATATAGTAAAAACTTTGAAAATAAAGACGAAAGATATTAATATTTAAGAAAATCCCTTTTTGAAAAAGAAATAATCTGAAATACGATATAATCTATCCCAAAATCGGGGTGGTACTGAGTACATGGGCATCTATGCCAGAATACAGTTTACTACAATGTCTAAGAGTAAGAACTGAAATAAAGATAAAATAATGAAGGAGAGTCAAGGCCTACGAACGCCATGCAGCTACCTCGATAGTCTCCTAGATCATGTCTCCTCAATCAGCAGCTGTCATGACCGAAAGCACCTGAATCTGCACACGAGGTGCAGGGTGTAACGTGAGTACAACCAACTCAGTAAGAAACAAATCCAACCTTTGGACTGAAAGGTAGTGACGAACTGAACCAGCATAGTATAATATAGAAATAACAGTGCAGAATTGTACGCATGCTTTCTAGTTTAATAGATATCTCAAAACAGTAAAATAGATCAAATCTGAACGATATGGGGCATAAAATTCCTTTACTTCTACGTGTCAATGCACATGTTATAGGTGATGTACCATGCCAACAGCCTCATGCCTCACTCTCTCAAATGTTCAATCACTCGGTACTGTATATGGCCCAAACGGCCCAGGGAAGATTCATCCCGGAATATATACATCACTGACCAACAGTCACCTAGTACCGAGTGGGGCCAATCTGGCCAGTGGAGAAGATCCATCTCCAGGTTTATATAGTGCTTCAGACAAGATCCATGTCCAGGGAATATCCATCCCTCAATAATATCAACCGCGTTTACTGGGGGTGTGTATAGACTCCGGAGGGGCTCCTTCAGCCCAAGCGCTATCACAAATCAGTATAACCGCTGCGGCGTGCAGCCCAATCCCATAACTGCCACTCATAATTAGGCTCTCGGCCTCACTCAGACATCAATCTCTCTAGTCCCACTCACAGACTCACAATGTCATGAAACTAACACAAAAACAATAATATGATGTATCAACAAATAACCACAGAGACCGAGATATGATATGAAATGCATGAATATGACTAAGTACGAAATATCAATGAAATCAGTAAGATGACAGCAAGAAACGACCACTATGGGTCCCAACAGTACCAACATAAAGCCTAAACATGATATCTAGCATGATCGACGACTCAATTACTTTATCACATGAAGAAAACACGGATATCAACAATATAGAACCAACATACTGTGCCATGGAATCGACCAAGTCACAATACTCATGGTGCATGCTCGCACGCCCGTCACTTGGCATGTGCGTCACCTTAATACCAATCACATACACATAATTCGGGGTTTTGAACCCTCAAACCAAGTTTGAAAGTGTTACTTATCTCAATCGGGCAAAATTCTACTCCAAAATGCCTTTGCCTCTCAAATCGGTCTCCAAACATCCCGAATCTAGCCATAAGCAGTACAATACAATTAATATAGGTTAAAGGGATAAATTCCACAAGAAAAATACTAAATTATAGCCAAAAATCCAAAACCGGCTCAAACCCGACCCTTGGGACCACGCCTTGAAATCCGACAAAAGTCACAAAACCCGAAAGCCCATTCACTCACGAGTCTAACCATATCAAATTTACTAAAATCTGACACCAAATTGTCCTTCAAATCCCCAAAATTCATTCTCCAAATCCCTAGCCTCAAACACCCAATGTTCACCTCAAAAATACACCAACTAGGTGGGAAATCAGTGGGGAAACATCATTATTGAAGAAAAATAAATACAAGAAGCTTACTTCAGCAATCTCTTCAAAAAACCTCTAAAAAACCTCCAAAGCCCGAGCTCAAAATGATGAAATGGCAAAAAATCTCGAAGTCTTGTTTAAATAGGTTCTGCCCAGGCATTACCGCACCTTCGGAGCCTAGGCTCGCTCCTGCGTGCCCGCTGGTGCGGAAAAAAAGCACTTCTGCGCAAACCACTAACTTTGGCTGCCTCCACTCCTGCGACCACTAATCCGCATTTGCGCTAACGCAGGTGCGAAAAATCCATCTCATCTGTGATCTCTGATGGTCTCCACTCCTTTCCGCACCTGCACTCAACCTGCCGCATCTGCGGCTACTAACCTCGCAGGTGTGATCACACCAACAGAAGGCCAAACTTCAATAGTTCTTCAACTTCCATTCCAAGTCCGTTAACCACCCGAAATCAACTCGAGGCCTCTAGAACCTCAACCAAACATACCAACAAGCCCTAAATCATGGTACAAACTTAATTGAACCCTCAAATAACCTCAAACAACGTCAAAAATACAAAATATACACGGATTCAAGCCTAATGAACTTTGAAATTTCCAAATTCCACAAACGACGTTGAAACCTATCAAATCACTTCTGATGGCCTCAAATTTTGCACACAATTCATAATGACACCATGAACCTACTCTAACTTCCAGAATTCCAATCCGACCCTGATATCAAAAAGTCCACTCCCGATCAAAATTTCCAAAATTCCAACTTTCTTCATTTCAAGCCTAATTCTACTACGGACCTCCAAATCAAAATCTGGACACACTCCTAAGTCCAGAATCACCCAAATGAGCTAACAGAACCATCAAAATTCAAATCCGAGGTCGTTTACACATAAGTCGACATCTGGTCGACTTTTCCAACTTAAGCTTTCAATTAAGAGACTAAGTGTCTCAACTCACTCTGAATCCCTCCGTACCCGAATCAACTAACCTGATAAGTCATCAAACAACAATTAGGTACAAAAATGAGCATAAAAGGGGGAACGGGGCTACAACCCTCAAAATGACCGGTCGGGTCGTTACATCCTCCTCGGGTCTAGAAATATACCTGGAGTCTCAAATAGGTGTGGATATCTACTCCGCATCTCCCGCTCGGTCTCCCAAGTAGCCTCCTCAACCGTCTGACCTCTTCACTGCACCTTTACTGAAGTTATATCCTTTGACCTAAACTTTCAAACTTGCCGACCCATAATAGCCATCGGCTCCACATCATAAGTCAAATCACCATCCAACTGAACCGTGCTGAAATCCATAACATAAGACGGGTCACCAACATACTTTCAGAGCATAAAAACATTAAATACTAGATGCACACTCGGAAGGCTAGGTGGAAAGGCAAGCTTGTAAGCTACCTCCCCAATCCTCTAAAGTACCTCAAACGGCCTAATGAATCGAGGGCTCACTTGCCCTTTTTCCCGAACCGCATAACACCCTTCATGGGTGAAACCTTCAACAAAACCTTCTCCTCAACCATGTAAGACATACCTTCCTATCGGCATAGCTCTTTTGTCTTGAATGCGCCGTGCAAAGCTGCTCCTGAATCAATTTAACCTTGTCCATTGCATCCTGAATCAAGTCTGTACCCAAAAGCTATCCTCACCGGCTCAGACAAACCCACCGAAGATCTACACCGCCTCCCATACAAAGCCTCATACGGGGCCATCTGGACGCTCTACTGATAATTATTGTTGTAAGCAAACTCTGCGAGTGGGAGAAACTGGTCCCATGAACCCCCAAAATCAATAACACATGCACGTAGCATATCCTCCAATATCTGAATAGTGCGCTCGGACTGTCCGTCCGTATGAGGGTGAAATGTTGTACTCAACTCCACCTAAGTGCCCAAATCTCGCTGCACAGCTCTCCAAAACTATGATGTGAACTGCATGCCTCTATCGGAAATGATGAAAACCAGCACACCATGAAGACGAACAATATCTCTGATGTAAATCTCAGCCAGCCGTTTTGAGGAATAAGTAGTGCCCACTGGAATGAAGTGCGCAGACTTGGTCAACCGATCCACAATCACCCAAATAGCATCGATAGTCCTCGAAGTCCGTGGGAGCCCAACTACAAAATCCATAGTAATCCGCTCCCACTTCCACTCTGGAATCTCTATCCTTTGAAGCAAGCCACCCGGTCTCTGATGCTCATACTTCACCTGCTGACAATTAAGGCACCGCCCACTGTCTTTCTTCATCCTCCTCCACCAATAGTGTTGCCTTAAGTCCTGATACATCTTTGCAGCACCGGGATGAATGGAATACTGCGAACTATGGGCCTCCTCAAGAATCAACTCACATAGCCCATCCACATTAGGCACACAAATCCGACCCTGCATTCTCAATACCCCATCATCCCCAATAGTCAAATCCCTGGCATCATCGTGCTGAATCCTGTCCTTAAGGACAAGTAAGTGAGGATCATCATATTGGCGCACTCTAATGCGATCGAATAAGGAAGACCGAGAAACCACACAAGTGAGAACTCGACTGGGCTCTGAAATATCCAATCTCAGGAACCGGTTGGCCAAAGCCTGAACATCAAATGCAAGAGGTCTTTCTCCAACGGGAAGAAAAGCAAGACTACCCATACTCACCGCCTTCCTACTCAAGGCATCAGCCACCATATTGGCCTTCCCTTGATGATACAGAATAGTGATGTCATAGTCCTTTAGCAGCTCCAACCGTCTCCGCTGCCTCAAATCGAGATCCTTCTGTTTGAACAAGTGCTGGAGGCTCCGATGATCCGTAAATACCTCACAAGACACACCATAGAGATAGTGCCTCCAGATCTTCAATGCATGAACAATGGCAACCAACTCTAAATCATGAACATGGTAGTTCTTCTCATGGGGCTTCAACTGGTATGAAGCATAAGCAATCACTCTACCATCCTGCATCAAAACACACCCAATACCGATATGAGAATTATCACAATACACAATAAGAACCAAAAGCTGATGGCAGAACTAGAACTGGAGTTGTGGTCAAAGCATTCTTGAGCTTCTGAAAGCTCTCCTCGCACTCATCCGACCACCTAAAAGAAGCACCCTTTTGGGTCAATTTGGTCAAGGGCGATGCAGTAGATGAGAAACCCTCCACGAAACAACGGTAATAACCAGCCAAACCAAGAAAGCTTCGAATCTCCGTAACTGAGGATGGTCTGGACCAAATCTGAATCGCCTCTATCTTATTCGGATCCACCTGAATACCCTTGTTGGACACCACGTGCCCCAAGAATGCCACTGAACGGAGCCAAAACACACACTTGGAGAACTTTGCATAAAACCTCTTATCCCTCAACCGCTGCAACACAATCCTCAGATGTTGGTCATGCTCCTCCTGGCTATGATAGTACACCAGGATATCATCAATGAATACAATGATAAACGAGTCAAGATAAGGCTGAAATACACTGTTTATCAGATGCAAAAATGATGTTGGGGCGTTGGTCAGCCCAAAAGACATCACAAGGAAATTATAATGGCCATAACGGATCCTGAAGAATGTCTTAAGAATATTCGAGTCCCGAATCTTCAAATGGTGATACCCTGACCTAAAATCAAGAACACCCTCGCTCCCTGAAGCTGGTCAAATAGATTATCAATACACGGCAAAGGATACTTGTTATTGATTGTGACTTTGTTAAACTGTCTATAATCAACGCGCATTCTTATAGTACCGTCCTTCTTCTTCACAAATAGAACTGGTGCACCCCAAGATGACACACTAGGCCGAATAAACCCCTTATTAAGGAGTTCCTAAAGTTGGTGCTTCAATTCCTTCAACTCAGTTGGTGCCATACGATACAGTGGAATAGAAATGGGCTGAGTGCCCGAAACTAAGTCAATACCAAAGTCAATATCCCTGTCAGGCGGCATGCCCGACAGGTCTGTAAAAAACATATCTAGGAAATATCGCACCACCGGAACATAATCAATAGTAGGGTCTATGCACTAACATCCATCACAAAGGACAAATAAGATAGATAACCCTTCTCAACCATCCGTTGAGCCTTCAAGTATGAAATCACTCTACTCGAAACATAGTCTAGAGAACCTCGCTACTCAATCCGTGGCAACCCCGTCATCGTCAATATGACGGTCTTGGCGTGACAATCCAGAACATCATGACATGGAGACAACCAATCCATACCCAATATCACATTGAAATCAACCATACTAAGCAACAAGATATCCACTCTAGTTTCCAATCCCCCAACAGTCACTACACACGACTGGTAAACACGGTCCACAACAATAGTATCACCCACCAACATAGATACATGAACAGATGAAACTAGAGACTCACGAGGCATATCCAGATAATGAGAAAAATACGAGGACACATATGAATAAGTAGAACTAGGGTCAAATAGTACAGAGGCATCTATGTGGCAAACTAAGACAATACCTGTGATCACAGCATCTGAAGCAATAGCATCTAGTCTGGCGGGAAGAACATAGAATCGGGCCTGGCCTCCCCCTCTGGGGTGACCCTAGATGACTGAGCTCTACCCCGAGCTGGCTGGGCGGGTGGTGAAGTAACTGTCGCACCCCCTTTTTCCTCCCCTCTTCGGGTCGGTCAGGGTATTCGACATTATTAGGACAACTTGTTTCCTTTTGGGAAAGGGATAAGAAATTGAAGAGTCGCCACCTAATGATTTTAAGGTGCATTAGGGAACCTATAAAGGGTCACAATAACACTAATTGAATAACCAGAGATTGGGTAAGGGCTTGAAATTACTCCAAGGGGAAGGTGTTAGGCACCCCTTAAAGTCCACAACTGTGGTTCCCGGCCAAACAAGCTTTGTTAATTTTAAAACAGGTAGCACATAAGAAAAAAAAAATATAGGTAAACAAATAAAGATTTTGGGAAGATTCACAGTCTAAGCACACCTATGTGCTAAAGTTTAAAAGATTTAAAGTCTTAGCACATATATAAGGTTTTGAAAGATTTACAGTCCAAGCACACAAGTAAAATTTTGAAAGAGTTATGATCTAAACACACATATGTAAGGGATATGGGGGGTCCTAGGTTGTTTATCCTATAGGATCACATCGGTACAATGCCCAGTAATCACTCCTCAGAAGAGGGGCTACACGTTGCATTAGCGCACCGGTCATTATATCCATATCTACCCTTCCCCACCCCTTAGCGGTTATTAAAGCGAGAGTTGTTTAACGATCTCTATGCGTGCTGTTACCTGTCCCTTCTTAATGTCCTTGGAGGAATTTAGGACCCCTACCTATAGGCAGTTCTAGACAAACCCCTAAGGTTGAAAGGAGAAAATACTAGGAGACAGGCAAGAACATATAGGATTTGAACAGATAAAACAGGAAAAAGTAGTTAAGAGGCTCAGATTTACCTCCACAGATAATGCACATAAGCAGCACGGCTCAGACACAAACAAGGGAAGTATTATTAAGCAAGATCCTAAAACATGATGTCTAAGTGAAAATCAGAACACATAAGATATGCAGCTTCAATTTTATAAACACAGAAGCAGGACCTAATCAGTTTGCCTATTGAGTTTAAAAAGACCTGTTAACCATTAAGCAGTAAACACAAAGCAACAGTCTTCTAGTTTTTAAAGAGATTAATTACCTAAGTGTTGTTTTAGACGTCAATACCACATAAGAAGATAAGTTACTTTATGTGGTACCCAATTTTCGAGTGTTGTCTCAATAGAAGAACCTGGTTCTTCTTGATGTACTTACTTCTACTGTCGCGGAATATTAAAAGCAGTAAAGTAAAAACACAAAGATTTTTACGTGGAAAACACCTGGCTCAAAAGGTGAAAAAACCACGACCTACTCCTCAGTAGGATTTGCTCAAACTCTTCACTAAATACTCTGAGCCAAACGGACTTACAAAATAAACTCTTTTCTAATCCTAGGACTAACTTTAATCCCTTTGTAGTAACTAGCCCCTAGCTAATTTCTATACGCCTCAAGTTAACTCTAACTTGAACAATGCGTACCTATTACAATTGCTTCTATGAAAGCTGAAAGATACAATATTAAAACTCCTACTACAATCAACTAGACTCAATAATTAATCAGATGGAACTGGTTCTTCTAGTTGATCTGTAGCCTTTTAATCGCACAATGACTCTGCTAGCAAATTGACTCTGGGAACTTTGCTTTCAGACTTTTGATTCACTTCAGCTTTTGTGCGTGTGGAATTCCAGCAGAAATACATCAAGTATTTATAGAATTAGTTGAGCTTGTCGTCCAATTCTACCTGGATGAACAAATTCGTACCAAAATCAACTTCCTTTCTTTTGTTACTTTCCTTGCTGAATTCGACTTCAATCTTCTCATCAGTTTGCAACCTTTTCGCATTAGGAGACAATCTCTTGGTTCATTGATATTTCACATTCACAAATATCTCCTATGCATATACGGTTCATGTGCCAGCTATTCAGTTCAAGATGTGTGCTCTGATGGACCTGGTTCAACTGGTCAGCCATTTGTCAATCTTCAAAACTATGCAGTGACATGGGTCAACAAATTCCCCCTTTTTGATGATGACAAACTCTATGCTTAATCATGTATACACTTCAAACACTTTGTATGGTTTTAAGAATTAATCATAGAGAATCCAGGTTCATTAGTTTATAAATATCACTTTGAGAAAAAAAAATTAAAAAAGTTCAACACATATCTTCCCCCTTTTGGCATCATCGAAAAGTTTGCAAAATGATACACTTACCAGATTTATTAATTATTACTCATGTCCATTGAGGCAACTACAGTTGCAAAGCATGATTAATCAACACAAGAAGCCAATAAATGTTAGCTAACTAAGAAACTGAGACAAGTCAATAACTAGAAGCAAAATTCATTAATTAGTAACGATTATCAACCACCTTACAGAAAAACAAAAACAAACCAACCATGAGTAAAAAACTGAGTAAAAATAACTGAAACTGAACAACTGGTCTAAAGAGGGGTTTTGGAAGCTCTGAAAAGCCTAAGGATGGGAAGGTGCAGAGGAGGTTGTGGTCTTGGATTATAGGAGAGAAAGCATGTGCTGAAGAACACCCTCGTTCTTTTCTTTCTCCTTTGCCAATTCAGCCCTAAGAGCATCCCGCTCAGCTTTAACCTCAATCACACGAGACTTCAAACAAAGGATCTCCATATCCTTAATCTCGTTTTCCTGCACCAGAGTTCTAACTTTGTTGTGGACTGCTTGCTTCCTAGATGAACCAAGTTCATCCACAGGAACATTGACATTGTAGTCACATGTCAGCAAAGTTTCCTTTCCAAAATAGTCTTTGGCAGTAGCCATCTTAACCTTCTTTACTGGAACACCAAAATGTGCAAGCACTGCTGTCAGAATGAAGCCATATGGAATTGCGTGTGCTTTGGTTCCATTCACAACTCTGTCAAAGATTTGGATGATGAAAGCCAACCAATTTATTTTCTTTCCCCTGTACAAGCATTCCATAAAGCTAAGATTCATACAATTTGCAATGTGCCTTCTTTCTTGTCTAGGCAGTAGGAACTTGATGACGAACTCGAAGAGTAGCTTGTGCTCTGGCTTCATTTCACTCTTGTAAACCGGCCTGGGTTCAATCTCCTTCTCACTATCACTGAAGAATCAGGTGATGTTGACTGCTGAGGCCATCACATCTAGACAAGGCCATCTTTGCCTTGTGTAGTCCTCATAGCCCTCAGCTGGTATGTTCAGAATAACACCCAGTTCTTTAGCATCAAAGGAAACTTCAATTCCTTTGACCATGGAGGTGACCCTGCCTTCCTTGACAATGGAATTTCCCATGAATTCTACCAACTCAGCCCTTGCCAGCTTGCCTTCCATGCGAAGGACCAGGTCCTTCCAGCCCTGCACCTCTAGAGTTTCCAGCAGATATTGCATTCCAGGCTCCTCTAGATCCTTCACCAGCTTACCCTTCAGTATTGTTCTTTTTCCAAACATGGTAACTCTATCAGTCACTTCTCCTATTTCCTTCTCCTCCTCTCCACTCCAGTCTGCATCATCATTCTCTTTANCTTGTTGGTGTGACAAACATTCTAGCTGACTTCTTTGAAGAAGCCTTAGCCTTTGTGGGTTTTGGTGTCTCAGCCACACCTGGAGCAGGCTACTCCTCCTGTTGGACCAGGTATAACGTCGTCTCTTCAATCTCAATAGCCTCAACAGGCTCTCCAACTTTTGCTTTTCCTTTTGCTGCCCTCTTCTTCTTGCTCTCTTTCAGAGCCTTTTCTAATTTCTCTTCTTCATCTCTCACAGTGCTACGAGTAGCTCTTACTTTTGGAGCAGGAACATCAGCAACTTCAGAAATTTTTCTTTTCTTTGAAGGAACTGGGTGAGTTGCCTTCTTGGGCTTCTGACTCCTTCTTTTCTTGGGGTTATAGGACTCCCCCAGTTTCTTCAGCCTTTCAGCCAATGTTTCTTCCCCAGATGATCCTTTCTTCAGACTTGCAAGACCTACTGCGGCTTCCTCAACTATGCTTCCCCCTAAATCTGTGACGCTTTCTCCAACAGTTTCAGTAATGGGACCACAGATAACCAGCGTGGTACCATCCTCCCCAGATCTCCTCACAACTTCTTTTCCCTCTCTCTCAAGAATTCTTTCTTTTGTACCACCCCTCTGCCTTCTAGGTACTTCAACATCAATAACAGACCCAACCAACACGAAACTTTTATTAGCAGAAGTAAATTCAGAATTGATTTCAAGATTACCTTTTTTAGAACTGGTTGAACCAGGTGTGTCTTCCTCATTGGCTGATTTAAAGGATTCACTGGACGAATCTGACTTAGTACCTTTTTCTGCTTTAATAAGATCCTCTAAGAATTTTTCCCTAGCCCCAGAAGCAACAGATTTTCGGGCAAGAACTTTGACACGACGATTCTGGGAAGGAGTAGGGTTTGGTGGTGTATTTTCAGGGGTTGATGAAATTTATGGTGATTCAGAACTGTAAACGGATGGAGAATTAGAGACAGATTCAGAATGTCCTCCATCATAATCATGATTAGGTGATGAATTAGAAGAAGAAGCTGGTGGTGGTGAATACATTATTATGTATTGTTAGGAAGAAAAGGTGTGTTAACAGTTTTGGGTTGTGTAGCATGAGTTGAACTTGGTTTGAGGGTAGCTTTATGAAGAGAGGAGTAATGATGACCTTTTATAAGATATGGCTTATTAATTATGCAATGGGTAGAAAATTTATTCAAGTGTAAGTCTAATAGTTGTAGGAGTGTCATTGATTTGACGGTTAAGAGTTCCCTACTTCTAGGCTAATTGAGTACTGATGTGACTTCTTGGAACGAGTTCATTTAGGGATTAGTATAAAGACTTTGAAATGAACCAAATATAGATAGAATTCTGCTCATGTGTGACTGTAATTGAATTACTATATGGAGAAGAGTACGTACCTTGTCAGTCAGATGAATCAGCATGGATGAACTAGGTTCATCCTGTTAGAAATTTTTAAATTGCTTCAATTTCCAAAGATAGATAAACATTATTAGTATCCAGGGAATCATATTAATACATGGCACAAGAGTATGGCAATAAAGACATGATTCTGAGCAATTATTAATCTGATTAAGTACCTAATTAAGATTTTCTAGCCAATTTTTTTTTCATTTGTATAATTTTTTTTTCAATCAGGTGATCTTAATCATCCCTAATTCCAGCCTGTTTCTCTCAAAATGCTCTCTACTAAGTACTTTAGTGATGATCAATTTGATGATAAGTAGCACAAAATTCGATTGAGATCATTCCTTTTTCATAGTTATCCCTTAGGAAATGGTGCCTAACATCTATGTGCTTAGTCCTTTTGTGATGAACCGGGTTCTTCGTCATACTAATAGCACTAGTGNCTCCCTACTAAGTGCTTTAGTGAATATATCAGCAATTTGATGATCAGTAGCACAAAATTCGATTGAGATCATTCCTTTTTCATAGTTATCCCTTAGGAAATGGTGCCTAACATCTATGTGCTTAGTCCTTTTGTGATGAACCGGGTTCTTCGTCATACTAATAGCACTAGTGTTATCACAAAAACTAGGAATGCATCCTACATCAATACCAAAGTCCATGAGTTGTTGCTTGATCCATAACAACTGGGCACAGCATGAGGCAGCAACCACATATTCAGCCTCAGCAGTACACAAGACTACTGAATTTTGTTTCTTGGTAGACAAAACACAAGGCATGAACCCATAAAGTGAGCCATACCTGAAGTACTTTTCCTGTCAATCAGGAATCCTGCATAATCAGCATCATCATATCCTACAAGGTCAAAATTACTACCTTTAGGACACCAAAGGCACAAATCAATGGTGCCTTTCAAATATCTCAAAATTCTCTTTACTGTAGTGAGGTGGGAATCCTTTAGATTTGCTTGAAACCTAGCACACAATCCCACGCTGAACACAATATCAGGTCTGTTGGTAGTGAGATATAATAGAGACCCAATCATCCCTCTATATAGCTTCTGATCAACAGATGAACCAGGTTCGTCCACATCCAATTTTGTGGCTGTGGCTATAAGAGTGTCTACTTCTTTTGAGNGATGAACCAGGTTCATCCACATCCAATTTTGTAGTTGTGGCTATGGGAGTGTCTACTTCTTTTGAGTCTTCCATTTTAAACTTCTTGAGCAATTCTTTCACATACTTTTGTTGATAGATCATTTTTCCATTTGGGTTTTGCTTAATTTGCAATCCCAAGAAAAAGTTTAGCTCACCCATCATACTCATCTCAAATTCACTTCCCATTAGCATAGCAAATTCCTTGCTCAATTTTCAGAAGTCGCCCCAAATATAATATCATCCACATATATTTGCACAAGCAGGAGATCCTTACCCTTTTTCTCTTAAGAACAAGGTACTATCAATTTTGTCGTTTGTACCCATGTTCTAGCAGGAATTTTGATAATCGTTCGTACCATGCTCTTGGTGCTTGTTTGAGACCATATAGAGCCTTGTCGAGTTTGTATACGTGGTCAGGTGACTCCTTGCTTTCAAAACTTGGAGGCTGCTTGACAAATACATCTTTCTTCAGATAGCTATTAAGAAAGGCACTCTTAACATCCATCCGATGAAGATTGAATTCCATGTGTGCAACAAATGCTATAAGAAGTCTGATTGCCTCCAGTCTTGCCACAGGGGCAAAGGTCTCATCATAGTCAATTCCTTCTTCTTGACTATACCCTTGAACAACTAATCTTGCCTTATTCCTTGTAACAGTTCCATCCTCATCGAGCTTGTTCCTGAAGACCCACTTGGTGCCAATCACTGATCTATCTAGTGGCCTGGGTACCAAGTGCCATACTTGACTTCTTTCAAACTGATTCAGCTCTTCTTGCATGGCATTTACCCAATCAGCATCTTGTAGGGCTTCCCCAATGTTCTTTGGTTCGATCATGGATAGAAAGGCATCAAACGCACACAGATTTTTCAAGGATGATCTTGTTTTGATTCCGGATGCCAAATCTGTTATGATGTTCTCAAGAGGCTGAGAACTCTGATATCTGTGTGGTTTAAGTACCAGCTATTCATTTCTAGATGATTCCATGGTATCTTGTTGATGTGAGGCAGGATCAGGGCCAGGTTGCATATGTTGAATTCCCCCTGTCATGATGCTTGGGGTAGTTGAACCTGGTCCATCACCTGTTCCACCTTCCATGCTTGCTTCAATGTGATCACTGCTTCTTACCAGTCCAAGCTCCTCATCTTCAGGTTCCTGTCTCTCAGCAAGAATGTTAGTTTCATCAAAGACAACATGTATACTTTCTTCTACACACATAGTTCTTTTATTATATACTTTATAAGCTTTGCTATATGATGAATATCCCAAGAATACTTCCTCATCACTTCTGGGGTAAAATTTTCCTGGGGAATCTTTGCCATTATTATGTACAAAACACTCGCATCCAAAAGCCCTAAAATGGATATGTTGGGCTTTCTCCCTTTAAGTAATTCATAGGGAGTTTTCTCTACCAGAGGTCTAGTCATGCATCTATTGATTATGTAACAAGCAGTGTTTATTGCTTCAGCCCAGAAGCTGTGAGGTAGTTTGCTAGATAGAAGCATGGTTCTTGCCATGTCTTCAAGAGTTCTGTTTTTCCTTTCAACAACCCCATTTTGCTGTGGGGTTCTAGGAGCAGAAAAGTTATGATTAACACCATGTTCATCACAGAACTCAGCAAACTTAGCATTCTCAAATTCAGTACCATGGTCAGATCTTATTGATGCTAGTTGATGTCCTAATTGATTTTGAGTTTTCTTGACAAATGAGGTGAACATATCAAATGCTTCATCCTTAGATGCCAGGAATAAGGTCCAAGTGAACCTTGAATAATCATCAACTAGCACCATCACATATCTCTTACCACCTCTACTCAAAGTTCTCATAGGACCACATAGATCCATATGAACCAGCTCCAACGTCCTGGTGGTACTGACTATTTGCTTACTTTTAAAAGAGGACCTTACCTGCTTCCCCTTGGTACATGCCTCACAAACTTTGTCCTCATTGAACTTAATGTTAGGAAGTCCTACCACTAAGTCCTTAGAGACTAGTCTGTTAAGCTGAGTTAGACTCGCATGACCAAGTCGTTTGTGCCACAGGAGGGGATCACTGTCCAACACACTTAGGCTAGTGCGTTCATTTTTAGACATTGTGGACAAGTCTATGAAATAGATGTTATTCATTCTTTTTCCCTGCAAAATAATCTTGTCAGTAAGCAGGTTAATCACAAAACATTTTGTGGAAGTAAAAGCAACCAGGTTATCTCTGTCACACAGTTGTGATACATTGATCAGGCTATATTTCAAGCCATCTAATAGATACACATGTTCAATGGATCGCGTGTCATCCTTACCTACCTTACCAACCCCAATGATTTCACCTTTCTTTCCGTTTCCAAAGGAGACATTTCCTCCTTTGAGACTTTCAAGTGAAAGGAA